>ARYC01001354.1:0-96802 GCA_000711775.1 Oxytricha trifallax | reverse complement strand
AGTCTTCACATTAAAATGTTTTAATTTTTTCTATTGGTTGCTGTCCCTTTTCTTCCTCAATCAATTCAACTTATGCTTAAACTCCAACCTCTACACACTATTTCTTGTTTTAAACTTCAATGAAAGACCTCTGCTTCAAACTCTAGAGCTCTTAGCTTTATCTCCTTTTCAATATAAATTACTTCTGGTTTTTTGGAGGAGCCAAAGTTGATCATTGATTAACCTAATCCAAGAGAAACTACCTTACGATTTAAGTTAGCCGCCATGTTTAAATTCAAATTTAAATTTCTATTATTAATAAGTAAAAACCTCACTGGCTATACTAACTTTGTATAAGAGCTGCACTGCAACAACAATGGTTGATTCTTAGGTGTTAGACATAATATATATACTAAGTTTATAACTATAAATTTTCTAATTTTATGCTTAATATTTTTTATTTTGGTACCAATTGAGAATAAATTCAGGTTGGTACTGGTACCAATTAGGTTTTGAACCATTTTGGAACTTTTCCATAAAACCTCATAAGTTTAAAACTAGGTGCTAATTAAGTTTTGGTACTATTAAATTGGTACCAATTAAAATTAAACGAATTTAGTACCAGTACTAATTAAATTTAAACAAATTTAGTACTAATTTAATGGAACTAAATTGATAAAAATGGAGCTCAATCTCTGCAGTTTGTTACAGTTTCTGCAAACTTTCTCCACGTATCTTTGCAGGGTTGACCTCCTATAAGATGCCCATATTTAATAGTAAGTTTTTAAACAATAGGATCCAGAAGTCTATAAGTTATAATTTGAAATTCATTAATAGGGAGAGGAACAAAGATGGAATCACTCAATGATCAAATGAAAAGAGTCGAGGCTCAAGAAATGATATCAAGGTTCAGAAGTAAGGAAGATCTCTATCGATACCTAACTTTACATGGTAAGATAACTTGATGACTATTTACATATTATGCAGTTGGTTATTCCTTCCAACGATGGAAGGTACCAAAATTTCATTCTTGAAAGCAATACTTTGTGAGGTGAAGAAAGCTTTTAAAAATAAAGAGATTAAACTAATCTAAATTCCGAACTACCCTGAGATTTCAGTCTCTAATCTTTATGAGGATGGCATGTAAGATGAGGAAGTGGTAGTTTACCTTCCTACCAAGAAACAACTCTCTAATAAACTACCAGAGAGGAATTTTTTCTTTGGTGTTCTTGGTACAATAAAAGAGGAGTATCTCAGAGAAATAATTGAAGAAGCACATAAGAAACGATATCTAATAAGCTCAGCTTGGCTAGAAGAACTTAAGAAGCATCCTTATCTTTCAAGTAAGCTTTGCGATATAACTATTTAGGAAAATCTGGCACTGTCATATATCTTATGAAAGAGCATGCAAAGGTTCACAGAGAAAGAAAGTTGCAGACAATCTATGAGGTGAGCAAGAGGCTTTATAATGATGTCTAAAAACCAGATGAAATGAACATAGATGCAGGAGCTGGCACTAAGAGAAGAAATATGGGCCCAAGCAAGCCATAAGAAGAGGAGAAGAAAGAGAAGCCAAAACCCTTTATGGGTTAGTTTAATATGTGAACTTATTCATTAATATAAATCTAAAACTTATTCATAAATATTCATTCTTCCCTCTCTAGCACAGACTGTTGTCTTATCTACGCTCACTCTCTTACAGCTGCTTTGAATAAAGTATACTGTATCGATGGGCAAGTCATGCATAAGATGATACAGCAGCAGCTTCTTGTAGTGAGTCTTGATTTAACTCCAGTAGAATTCAATTCCATTAAATTAAGGGCTATAAGGAACGTTGTATACAGGAGTTATGTTTAGCTCTTCATAAGCTTTCTTAGACTCCTTAGTCTTATGAACTGAGAGGTTATCAACAAACAGGATGATCTCTTGGTTACTATACTTCTCTCTGAGCTTATGTAGGAACTCTATATACTACTCTCGCTTAATAGAGCGAGGGTGAATAACATAACTCTCTAGGCCTGAATCTTCACTTATACCAGCTAAAATTGCATGGGTGACTACCTTCACTTTTTAATCATAGACTTCTATATTATCATACTTCTTATACCAAGACTTATTAATAAAGGTGTTGAAGGTAATCACAGCTTCATCAGCGTGTATGAACTTGATGTTATTAGTAATAGCTCTCTGCATTTAATCATATATATAGTTTAAATTATTACTATAAAATGGCACTGTAAAATCAATCACTCTCTTCACTCTGTTGACAGTCTTGAAAGTAATACCATTTCTTCTATAAATATTGGCTATAGTCTAAGGAGAGATACGCATGTCAGGAAACCTGCGATGAAACATCACAGCTCGCTAGTCTAATGGAAAGTGTGCCCAATACTTCAAAGTCTTAGAGTCGCAGAGGAAGTCAATATGAGCCTGAGAGAACTTTTATTTTCTTGCAGGATGCGTTCAACAACCAGAATTAAAATGCTAAACAGCTAGCAAGCAGTGATACCTAACAGTTGAGGCACTCTTGCGTAATAACTTTGCTATTGCTGCATAATTTAGTACAGGTTTGGCTTAGTCTATATTAATACACGTACCATACCTAAGTTTAAGCAGTAAATCTAAATATTACTCATCATAAATCGACCCTAAATTTCGCTAATTTCTATTTCTCATTTTGTAAATTTGCCTAATTTCTCTACTAACCCCAATAAGACCCCAACTATACCCTACAAATCAAAGCACTTATAAACCTCACTAAGGAGTTTTGGGGTTTTGAGTTTCATTCATTTAAAATGTAAGTTACAAAAAACATATCCAAAAAATTAATTTTACAGGTGTGGCACCAAGATCGATGGAGAAGTACATGCGAGCAAAAGTCAACTGAAGACTAAGAAAAGCACAAGAAAAATTACACTCATGCAATGGAGCTAAGTATGAAGGAGAATGGAGAAATGATAACGCTTTTTTGTTGATTTTCATTTTTGTTTATTACAATTACTATTGCAATTATTACTAATTAATTCGTATTTAAATTTCAACTAATTTCAAAAAAATCTTGAATCTAAAATGGCAATCATTAAATTATTCTTCTTTCTTAACACTTCCTCTTTTTTTTCAAAATTAAATTTAAAGTAAAATACTAAACCCTATCTTTGTCTCATCTAGCACTAATTTAAAAAATTCATTGGTTTACTGTAAAAGTGCAATTTCTTTTTAAAATTTATTTTCCTTTTGTCTGTTTGTTAACTATAAATATCACTTAAGACTAGGTCTTTAAATTAACCTCTAATTCAAATAAATGATATTAAATGTTTTAAACTTTTATTTCTCAAAAGATGGTGATGTGACAAACCTCGGTGCACTCATAAAATTATTAGAGTATTTTTCATTGATTTCAAATTTTATTAACTGTTTTAATGATAATACTAGTGACAAGTAGGAGATGCGATCAGCTAATCACCATCAGAATCGTTCTAGACATTGTTATAAAATTGAGCCAATTTTATTAAGTCTAAACAATTTTAATTTTGATGTTTCTGTGTATTCTATAAAAGATTATATGAATTAAGAGATACATAATTTGGTGTTTTAAGTATAGGACCTAGACTTTAGTTCAAATTTCTCGAATTAGTTACCGAACTCAATAAATTTAATAGTTTAAAGAAGTAAAATCAATTTATAAACTCTTTTAAATGACAAATATGATATTGATTCTGTTAGAGCTCTTTAAAAAAAATTTAATGTATCACAATTTTAGTGCTGATTTGGTTCATTCATAAATTACGTTAAAATAATATTAAGATTATCTATGGGTATTTAAATTTCAGCTTTAAACAGAACAGTTTAATCAACTTTAATTCGCTATTTAAATTTTATTGCTATTACAATTTGGATTTCAATAAAATAGTAGCGGAATTAAATAAATTTGAATGTATCTTATGAATATTGCTAATATCATTATATCACTATTTAAATAATTAATTATAATTAAATGGAATTGGCAGATTGCTAAGGTGCTTTGACAGTCTCAGTAGCCTAGGAGCAGCTTTTGCAGTAACTTTATTGCATTATCTGACTGGATTAATGGAAAAATCTTCAGCCACAGCTTATCAGATTGCTTCCATGTTCTCATTTCCTATGGTATATAACTTATAAGTAAATATAAATTCTAGCGAGACCTGCTCTGAGCTATATTATCAAAAGAGTGTCAAAGATTAGTGCTCTGCCTGTCAGAACTCTATCACATATTACTGAAACATAAAAATAGTTATTAATTGCTCATTATTCATATTATCGCATTAAAATACTTAAATTCTAGCAATAGTACTGTTATTACAATAGAGACTCTAAAACAGAATCAGCTAAGCATGATTTTTCAATTTTGATAAAGAGTGCTAGAGAAATTATTTTGATTACACATCAAATGATATACGATTGCTTAGACCACTCCTACTTTTAAGGTGAAATAAGGAAGTAGATTTAGTTACGAAGTGTTTTCGAATAAGACCGATTCCACAGAAAGGTATTTAACAAAGACAACAACTCCCAAGTGAACATCTTGAGTGGAACTTTCTCAAGCAAATTGAAGTGCGATTATTTGATCTTGAAGATATCATATACTCTATGCAGAGATTTGAAGCTGATCAAATGGTTAAGGAAGTAGATGAAATTACAGAGACTTTGGTTAAGATAAGGGCGGGTAGAATGACCACTGAGCAGTTTAGAGGAGTAAACTTGATGATATGAATCATTAGCATTTCCATAATCATAAATTTGCTAATGATACTAACTTAACTTATAGAAACTTCAAATGTTTAACTATGCAGTAGATCAAGACGACTATGGTGATAAATACTATGGTTTGGAAGATGTGGAAGATGATGAATTTGCAGAAGAATATGGATTAGAAAATTGTAAGTATGCATCAAAATCGCTAAAGAAAAACAAAAAACCTTAAAAAAAGCAAACTTCAAACAAAATCTGTCATTAGATTAAGAAAAAGATCTTATATCATTAGGATGCTCAAAGCAAATATCAATTGATATCTAAATTCAGAAAGTATTAGAAGAAAAAATCATTATATAGCTATTGAGGAAAATTTAAATGAATTTGCGTTTGGCTGAACCAGTTCGAATTCCTTCCTAATTTGCTTTTACAATAAAAACTACCTAATTTAATTAATTAGTTCTTAAGATTTTTATAATATAATTGTTGTGAATTTATTGTTGCAAGAAAAGAAAAATACACAATCTTAGAGCTTTCATTGAATTCATAAGATATTGAATGATGAATCTCACTCTCAGTATTTGTTAGACTATTAGTAACTAATTTATTCACATGTAAAACTGTGCTTATAATCAAATAAAATTGGAATTAATAAATCTTAATTTGAAATATGGCAACTTAATTAAATTTATGTACATGAGAAGAAGCAATCCCTTTTAAGGTTTCTTCCTGAATTAAGTCAAGCAGCAATTAAATATATTAAATTTAATTGACAGTATGGGCATGAAGAATTTATAGAGATTAATTAAGAATTTATTTGCAGAATAAGCTTGCTAACTATAGATTAACTTAAAGAAGAAGAGTAGCATTTTTAGCAAGAGATAAATAAGCTTAAGAGCACTTATTCCTAATAAGAAACCTTGAACAAGGATATAATGAAATACTATTAAAATACAATCATATTAAATCTAATTTTATAAATATGCATAGATCTGTCAAATTCATAAGATCTTAATTGGACAACAGATTTTTAAGCAGAGCAATATTACTCATATAAATAAATATGTGTAGCTTAATTATAGAAATAAAAATGATTAGCTGATTAGATTTTCTAAGTTAGAAAATATATAAAATCGTTTAAAGTTTGAGAATGCATGAGTTAATTTTTCCAAATGTTGTTAATTACTTAGTGAATTGAAATATAATAATTTTATGATATCTGTAAATGTTTGGAAAAATTAATTTAATTAGCTCGTTGTAAATTATGTTCATATTATTTTGGATCCTTTATACTCAACTGCTATTAATTTTAATAAAGGTAATTATGTTTATTTTGATTATCCCAAACAATTTATATGATGGAAATACTTAAAAAAATCAATAGGTATAATACCAGCAAGATTTTAACAGTTTCCTGAATCAATTAGATGCTCAATACTTAAACTTGAAAAAGCTAAAATCACTATTGATGATTAAATGAAAAAGATAAATCTTTCAGCTATAGATATTTAATAAGACTCTCTCAATAAATATCACATATTATTAGTGGCAATAAAATTGTAGATATTTTATAGCATTCTATTGGCCTTTATTAATAGATATTAAACGCTATAATTTATAAAATTTCAGGTTAAACAGATCAAATAAAGCACAAGTTTCCAATATTCTGCTTGTATTAAAATATATAATTTAACTGTGTTCGATCTTCCAAAGAGGGATATATTTGTGTTAAAATTTTTAAACCAGCTAATACTGCTAATCTATTTTTTTGATATTATATACCTTAGTTTATTATGTATTTAATTATGAAGCAAATTAAGATAAAATCATTGTGAATATAAACATCCCTAATATTGCTAATCAGTGCTTGCAATAAGATCAGCTAGTGCAGTGAGCTAAAGTTATCAGGCATTATGAGAGAAACATTAAGACAAGCATATCTTATAAGGATCAAATTAATACTCTTAACCTTATTTCTTAATATGATGATGTTTAGTTAAAATGAAGATTACTCATTTAATAGCTAATTTAAAGTTATTGGCCTATAATATTTTATTATAATAAATAAAATTTAAAGAAAAATTAAAAACATACTGATTAAGGTTATTTTATTTAATTTTTACCTTTCTCGAATAAATCATAATATGAATATCAAATTATTCATTTTCTCTATCTTTTGTCTTTTTTATTCTAATCATTTACTATAAAAAATATTTTTTAAAATAATTAACTCTAGTGAAATCTGTTTTCAAGTTATAGCTAGTTTGCTCCTAATTTGTTTCAACTATGATTTTCTAATAAAATTACTAACATTGTTTGTAATTTTGTTCTGGTTATATCCGAGATATTCTACTCTAAAATATATTTTATTAGTAAAAAAGAGGTTAAATGTGATTAGGAAATTTATATAAACCTATTTAGTATAAATAAATTATAATTGAAATCTTATATCAGAATAATATTAACTCAATAAGTAAATTTGCAAATCATTGGTAAATTAAATAGACCCTAAATAAGCTTTTTAATGTAACAAAGAGTAAAGTTATTTAATTATTATATTTATTTTTTGCCATAAATATAAACTATATTATTTGTGAGATAAAATGGAGAATTTTTAGAATAAGAAATATTTTTATAATATTATTAAACAAATAATTTAAAATAAAATTTTAATTTATAATTATAGCTTAATAAAGCTATAAAACATTTATTTGATCTTATCTTAAAAATCATCTTAAACTCAGACTCATAAGACTAATTAACTAGAGATACCTAGATTTAGAAATATAAAATGAAATTTAGATATGGTAAATATAATGGAATATCAATTCAATTAAGTTCAATATAAATGAGGAATATCCTTAGAGTTAGTTGTAGTAGATATTCATAACATATTCATTCATGTTTTCTATTGTGAAATAAATTTTAAAGCGATATGAAAATAAAAACTGAACTTAAAATGCTTGAATTTCTTTCATAAAAGTTGATCTAAAAAACAAAGCAATTGTTAATCGAAAATCTTTAGTATATTTTAAAGTTAAAACTTGAGATTAATCTTAAAGTTAAATCAAAATTTGCAAATTTACTTAATAAACAGTAAGTATTTCATTTCATTAATAAAAATATACAGACTCATTTAACCTTATTTTTTAGAATTTTCTTTATATTTAAAAGTTACATGTAAAAAAATTCTATTAAATTCTTTAAATTATTAACATTTTAATTTAAAAAAATAAATTAAAGAATAGTCTTGATTTAAGATTTCAATTCTCCTTCAATTATTACTCTTTTACATAAGGAAATTAGTATAATAAGACAATAGTAAGTTAAAATTACTTATATAAGTTTAGAAAATAGTTTCCTTACTGATTAAAAGCCCAAAAATTCAACCAAAGATCTTATAACCATATTTAATCTGTTTCCCCTCTATTATTTTTGAATATTAAGAGCGGCAAATGAGTCACAAGATCTATAGGGAGCAACATTTTGATATGAATAGCAAAATATTTGAGAGATCAACTTTGGAAGAAAATTCTTATACTTTCATAGTCAGGAAATTTGGGCTCTTTCATTAAAAACCAAGCCAACAAGAGCAGCAAATAATTAATCCAATAAATTACAGAATCTAGGAATTAAAATAAGAATTATTGCTTTTAAAGAATGAAATAGTTGAGAACCAATTAAATAATCTGAACTAAATTTTTAAGAGTTTAAAACAAACAATATCGAGGCAGAATACTGGCCAATTTAAAGATCTGAAGAAGTTAGAGACCTTATCAAACTTGTTCCCAATAATGCATCGTTCGCTAAAATGCTGGTGATTGATTTATTAATTTAAGAATTTAATCTCTAAAATTTTAAGAGCAGCAATTTTTAAAATCTGTGAAGGCATTTTACTCAATGATTTAATTTTGGAAGCATATGAGTAAATGAAAATCTAATATCTCCTTAAAATTAAGCAACTTGACTACCAGAGAGTTAATTATTATGAACAGCAAGAATTAGATTAATTCTGTTTCACTTTTGACATTCTTAAAGAAAATTTAAAAGTGATAGAGAACTAGTTAAACTCATTTAAGATATTTCAAGACAAAACAGTGTTTTAAAAATATGCATAGTAATATCTGAAATAGATATTTTGTGATAACTGATTCACAAAATTACATAATCACTTATGACCACTTTAATCAATGAGTAAACTGATGATTCAATCTTAAATAGTCAAATCAACAATTTAATGATAGAGTCAAGATCATTAGCAGGGTTATTAATGCTAGATGAACAACAAAATGAGAGAATTGAAAAGTGCCTTAAAAAGTTATATAACTTAATGATTTCAGAAAAATTATACAACTTTATCATCTATCATTAATCTCATTAAATCTATCAAAGTCAGGGAGACTATAATAAAATTTAGTGACATTAAATTAATAAATTATAAGTAAATAGGCTTTCCAATCAAAAATAATAGGAGTAAATTTTCAAAAACATCTAAAATTTATTTGTATAAGTAAACCAATTTCGCGTTCTTAGGAACCCCAACCTAGCAAATAATTTTCCCTTATCAAGTGCAGTATCAAAGCTCAGGATTCAAAGTTAAACAAGAAGCAACCAAATAAATAAGACTAAGAACTTAAATTAGATGATTCTTATGGTCTGAGCATAAATAAGAATAATGCGCAGTAGATGTCTAAGTAATTGTAAACTTTCCAAGAATAAAATTTCACTATCCCCAGTCAGAAAAATAAAAAGCAAAATGGAATGATGGTATTAGGTTGAAATTAAAATTCCCCTGCAAACGTCCATGAATAGATTGTAAAATAAGAATTTTAATCTTAAGTTTAAGCTATATAATTAATATGGCCAGCAGTTAAGTAAGTAAGTAATTTCAGAAGAAATTAAGAATAAGCGCTAACTTGACGAATCACGTGCTTCTAATGAGATTTCCTAAAAAGAAATCGATTTAATTTTATCAAATGAAAATAACATGAAAAACTTAAGTCATAATCGAAGAATAGCTCTTAACTTTAACTGAAACGAAAATATGTAAACTGTTCGACACTCAATCAAATCTGACAAAGATTCAGAGAACCATAAAAGAGAAAAAGAGACTGTAAAGTCTAAACATATTATTGGTACAAATGAGAGAGATGAAAAAACTTATAGCACTCCTACTCATAGAGGTGGGTAAAATTCGTCATCACCTAGCCTTAATACTAATTCCCGCCCACATATTAAAAATTCTAAAGAATATTAGACTGATCCTAAAAAATAAAGCAGCAAACTTTGGGATACTAGGAGATTTCTAAGGATTTGAGGTTATTTTTAATTATAATTTTAAAATCGATCATGATGAAGGTAAAAATTTATACTATAAATTGTAAATAAATTTATAGGATTTTTTTATTCTTATCTAAGGGCATATAGCCCTCCTTTAGTTAGTATTTGATTTTTAATTCTATTGATTAAAATATTTATTAATAATGTATTTTTAGAATATTAAATAAAACTTTCATCCAGATACATTATTTTTTTAAATTCTTATTAAAAAAATAACTCAGAAATTTTTTGGAATAAAGGTTTTTATTTGATTAATCTGTTTATTTTTGTGTCCCTAAACCAAGGTAAAATACAGTGGAGTGATAGAGCCCATTTTTGACAATTAGAGTTATTAATGAAACAGAAAATGCTTTGACATCTAAAAAATGAATTTATGATTAAAAAGATATAACAGATCTCTAAGAATTTGTAGAAAACAGATATCAGTCTTCTCCAATTGATGCACTTAAAAAGATTAATACCGATTCAAAGACGAGTTTTAAGGGATTATTTAAAATAATATAATAATTGATAAAAAAAAGCCAAATTTAATGAAAGATGTTCTATATATATAGAATTTTTATTTAATTAGTCTTACTTTGCCTCTATAGGATTATCTAAACTTTCTGAATATATTTTAATTTATTTTTATACGATTAGAGCATTCAATATAATGAAGTTAATCTCATTATAATCATGAGATGAAATCATAACTTCATAAGCTAATTTTAACTTAAAATTTGAACAAGCTCAAAATTGGCTTTAATTATACTAATTATTAATAACTTAAATTTAATGAATAAAACCAATTATGTTTAGACAATAATAAATTCAGTGAACGTAGAAGCATCAGAAATCCAAAGAATCAAAAACCTTCAATTGAATAAAAATTAAATAGAGACTCTGGCAATTAATAGCCAACAGGCATAAGCTAAACAAAAGAGTACGTTTCATACTCAATTCATTCTATTAGCATGCTGAAATCTCAAAATACCCTCACAAATCAATTTGAAAATGCAAACATGAACTCAAATGTATTCTAGATAATCCTTTATAAAATTAAGGAATCGTTCAGAATCAGAATAATTATCATGAGTAATTCTTAAGAGTAAATGACAGCTAAATAAGTGAAAGCAATAACAATTCTTCTAGCAATGCGCAAAACTCTTCCTCATAAGTTAATGATGCTGCTAAGGATAAAAGAATCCTATTCAATTTTTAGCTAACAGTCATCTCAGAATATAAATTTGCTTTAGAAATACTAAGCTATTATTTCATGATAATTACTATTTAATGGGTTAATTCGGTCATATCTCACCATTTATTAAGAATCAAGGTACTGACACTAAAAGAATATATTATATGAATTTTGATGATAACCTCTATGGGTCACTACCAAAACAGTCTTCTATGAGTTATAACATGTAGTCCCAAAAGTTCAACTTCAAGGAACTGTGGATTAACAAGATTTAATCTATGAGCTTAGAAGACAAGCCATAATCATGCCTCAGTAGTAATCTGGGTATAATTAAATCATCTAAGTGAATCATGCTCAAATAATCCCTCAATAAACAATATAGCCTTTGGAGTTCAATAAGGAACAATAAGGAAAAAAGAAGTTTGAGTAAGTTACCATTTAAAATGAGTTTGGTTGAATAAAAACAAAGACAGACAGCAGTTTCATAGCTTTCTATTAATCAATAGAAGGCTCCAGTAGCACTTATCTTAGCTTAAACATATTTTTAGGTTCATAATCAGTATGTAAATTCAGAGTTTTACTCTTCAACTCTCTCAAATACTCCTAAACGAAAAGATAAATTGTTTGACTTATTTCAATCTAACCAACCTCAAGTAATAGTGTCTTTGCATTTTATAGAAGCTTACTACGCTAAACTTATAAATGAAAAAGATTAAACCCTGCACAAGTCTAATAATACTTTAGCAAAACTTTCAAATAAGATAGGGGATTTACAAGGCAAAATACAGGAGTAAAAAAAAGAGGTTAAGAAATTTCAGAAGGTAAATTTGGATATTAGAAGTACATTAAACTATGTAATGTAAGTTAAATTACTTAGCTTAAACCGTAATATAAAATACAAATTAAATGCCACAATACAAAAGATATTAATAATTGCTTCCATACTTAAAACTATTTTTAAAATGAAAATACATAAATAATGTAATTTAAAATTTGGATTTCATCAAAATCACGACGGATTAGATAAAGAAATGTGAATTATATGTATTTCTTTAAATTCAAATTAATATAATTAAAATCTCAATTTTTAAGGACTTTAAATTTACTTGAAAATCCCTTCTCTCACTATTATTTTAATGCTCTCGTTGTAAATTGAGCTTCACTTCATCAATTAATTGTTATCGTGCTTTAAAGCAGAAATTTTCAAACTGTTATGAGACATCTATTACGACTAATTCACGTTTATCAGAAATTTATATTTACTTGAGACGTCTATATGTGGACTATTGCAAAATCTAAGCCTTTTAATAATATTAATTTCTATTTCTTGGCTCAGTGCTTTCCTCAAAGCTAATATTATTTATTTTTTTAGAGGTCTAATTAAACATCTGAATTCTTCATCATGATTGAATTAATTAAACTTAAATTTCTATAAAAAAATAAAGAACATTTAAATCATTTTTATTTATCAAAAGAAATGAGAAGACTTCTTAAGTTTGCTTCTATTTCATTGAATATTTTATTGTGACATATTTCCAGCTCATAAATATCGTTTTCCTCATGAATTAAGCCCTTCGAATTAACTTCTATTTTTATTGGAAAATTGTAAGCTGCATCTTTGCTAAATTGTCTCTCTTTAATAAATGATTCAGATGCCGATCCTAACTCCTTTATCTTTATTTTACATTTATAAATCTTTTTCATAATCTTGTAGGCCCTTTTGAACTCATACAAATAAATTTGAAGGTTGCTATTAAGTACTTAATCTGCAGTATCAGTTGAAGTTATTGTTTTTTGAGTATTTACTTTAATTTAAGGAGAGATAATACGCATTAAATGTTGAGAATCTCTAATACAGCTTATGGGATTCCAGATCTTTTTATCATTAATTTTCATTTATTGTCCATTTTAGTTCAATTAGTTCTCTTGTTCATAATATCCCTAATCAAGAATAAATCGGTTTGGCCATTCAAAACATGAATAAAATTTGAAGAATTTCAATAGAAAGTACTTAAGCTTTTATTTATGTTTTATATTTGGATCATTCAAGTAATTCATAAATTTTACGTCATTTTGATAAGCTTGGACTATATTTGCGCATAAAATGTCAAAAGCTATTCTCCTAGATATCCATACTATTGCCCATAAATCTTTCGTCTCTGAGCCCAGGTTCTAACATGTTTTCACACAGTCCAAAAAATTCAAAATTTATCTTGCAAATAGCTACCAAATTTTTTATCTCTTAAAATTAAGAGACTGAATTTATACCCACCTCTCATTGGCTATCAAATAGTATGTTATTTTGAATAGAAATTTAAGACCATTTTTCTCAGTATTGCATACTAAAGTAAGTGAGAGATCTATATTTATCTAATATTTGTATTTCATTTTTAGTATTGGGATTCTAGCATGTGTTATTTTGAAAATTTCAAGGTTCTAAACTGTAAAATTCTTGTTTAACTATTCTGCAAGTTTATCGATAATAAATTGCTGTCTCAATTAATCTGTATCAGTGCATATTAATTATAAATCATTAATCTTGTTTACTAAAATCAAGTCATAGTTAGTTTCTAATGTCTCTGCCATCAGAAAGGAGCCACCAATTGTAAAATTAAGTAATCAAAATCATTGGGGACTTTTATAATGCATTTTCTAAGGCCATTTATGAATTCTTGCTTCAAATTTTGTCTTTCTAAGAATTCCTTAGAAATCTTAGCTTATTTATATTTATCCATTTTTATTAGATTATATATTAAATTAGACTTATTATTATAGGAAACATTAAAGCTTATAACATACTTAAATTCACATATAATTCATTATAAAATTAATCTTGATAGCTTAAAGCTAACTTTGGATTTTTGTTGCACATCGGACACTTGCTTTTAAGCTTTAACCATTAATCAATGCAATAAATGTGAAAAGTATTTTAGCATTTGGGCATAATTTTGACTTAATAATTTCTTTCAAATTCTAAGTGACAGATGGGGAATATATTATTAATTTCAGATATCACAGTGTAAACTAGTTAATTTTCGATTGAGCAGCTTAACTCTGAAGCAGTCTTGTTTAATCTGGTTATCATTCTGGAGGATCTCTTTGAAAATTCTTTATTCAATGATCTTTCAGTAAATCTTTCTCTTTAATGATAAGAGTCATATTGTTATCGATTTCAATTTATACTTGTCTAAAACTAGAAGAAAATTTTATGGACTCATTTAATCTCTCTTCTACATCTAATCGAACCAAGAATCATAATTTTATTACAATTTACTATCTCTATTGTGAGTTAAGACCTTCAGATGATGCAATAAGACTTTGTTAGTTGCTTCTCTAATCTTAACTATTTAATCCTTCAAGGCCTCGTCCACTCAACAATAAACTTAATGAAAAAATGATGCTGCTTTACTTATTCAAGCATCAGTGTCAAAACAGTAGTAATATATGTGAAGATTAAAGAAATACTTATCCAAAAAGCAATTACCCATCTCACATTATCCGCAATGCACTCTGGAGTTTCTTAATGAATCGATTTGAGCCATAAAGTTCTTACTAGAGTCCATATTATGTATATTGGAAAGTATACTAGCATATTGATAATGCTTCAATCCTAAAAATCCTGTTTTGATTGGTCTTTCAAAAATTAATATTGTAGAAATACATTCGAAATTGGAAAATTAAATATAATTAAATTAATAATAAATCAAAATCGTGGCAGTTAAAGTTGGCCAATTTGAACGATCTAGGGCTCATTCGATAGAGAATTCAAAATTAGCTGGACTTTACTATTGGCGGTACTATTTTATCGCATCCCCAGAGCGAGATAACTTGACTTTAATTAAATTCATCTAAATTCATTAAATTATACCCTCACATTAAAGTCAAGTTATCTCGCTCTGGGGATGCGATAAAATAGTACCGCCAATAGTAAAGTCCAGCTAATTTTGAATTCTCTATCGAATGAGCCCTAGATCGTTCAAATTGGCCAACTTTAACTGCCACGATTTTGATTTATTATTAATTTAATTATATTTAATTTTCCAATTTCGAATGTATTTCTACAATATCAAACATATCAACACAGTAACTAAGAATATAGTGACAAGTAGCCAATAATGGATTGGCTTTGAGCATTATTCACTCATTAAATGAAATGTATTAAATGAATGAAAATAGTACAACAAACCCCATCCTATCAATATTTCAAAGTAGAAGTAAGTTATTATAAACCCAATGAATAAGATTGTACTAAAAAGATTTAAATAGTAATATATTACCAATTCATTTTTTATTGCAAAATCCTTCTCTGTTCAGATTCATAATGATCGTTCTCATCGATATTCATTGTGAAGATTATTATATTATTGCTCTATTTATAATTTTTATTTCTCAACTTTTAATAGTATAAATAATGAGAGTAAGAATTTAATTCTTAATATCAATTAAATTTTATTAATCAAATTGAAACGCAAAAATTGGTAATTTCTTAAATTATTTTTTTTATCACCTAATAAACTTATTTTGATGGTAATTTGAATTTTTTAATTAAATTAAGTTGGGATGTATTCTTTGATAATTATATCGGAAGTATTTTAACTTTTATTAATCAATTAATTATGTCGAATTTAGAACGAATGTTTCACTTTAAATACACCCTCTACTTGGGAGATGGTAGTGGAACAGATTTTTATATTGTCAAAAACAATGGAGGACTATGTATAGAATCAGAACATCCTCAATATGAGTCTGGAATGCTCTTTACTAAAAAGATTTTGGCTCTTCACATCCACATTAAGTACAGATTTATCGATTTTCTTGATAATCACGGTATAAAGGTCTATCAAACTAGCTAATATAGACTAAATTAAAATAATCTCCTTTCATCATAATAAAATAATCTAAATGTAAATAAGAAAGACTCAACAGCCTTTAAGTATATTTCTGATGGCAGTTGAAGAGATTCTTATGTTTCAATAAATTATGGAGGTCTTCATAGTCCTGCTGTGTATGGATCGCATAAAAACTTATTTGCAAATACTTTGAGGTTTGTATTCTTTATTATTTATCAAAATCATTTTATTATTTTACTACTTATTGTGACTCTTTGTTTATTTCTTTGTGTTTAGATCTACTGTAGAAATAAACTGGAAAAGATATAACAGCCCTCATAATATTTATGATTATCATGGCTAAGTTTCACAAAAGAATTTGTATTCTCTTAGAGACACTTTGATATCTTAAAAAAATAGGCTATATGAGACCTTTAACCCCCGAATTTCTCACAGACAAGAGATTTTCCATTACGGATATAAGTCAATTTCCTGGCAGTACTACCAATGGAGTGTTCAATAAGTTGAAGAGTGAAAGTGTCTCCAGAAATGTTCTCTCAAGGAGAATGAGTCAAGATTTGTTAATAGAGAGGAATATGAAAAATGTAATCCATATTCAAATTAATTATTATAATGATTTAGATAAAAACCTTGAAATTAATAATATTTAATCTCATTTACAAAAAGATCAATATCCAGCATTAAAGGGGAAATTAAATAAGTAACCATTGTAAAAAGCTAATAATGAATTCCACCATTTAAAACTAAAGAATAATTTACTAAAACTATTAGCAAAAGAGAAGGAATTCATTCAGCAACTATAATCAAATGGTTCTTAATGGTATTTCTCTAAATAAGACGAAAACAAAATTAAATTAAGTTCACCTAAAAGAAAGCAATCTTATTATGCCTAATAATTTAAACAATCATACTTTGGATTTGCTAAGGAAAAACATCAATCAAAATACAACTATGCAAGCTTTATAATCTCTAAGAAAACACCAAATATCAAAATATTTAATAATTAGAATTTTGATTATACTATAATTTTCTGTATCAAATTTAATCGTATAATTTTTTTGGGTTAACTTGAACAATTTATTTGTTATACTCTCGGAATATCATAGTCAATTTTGAATGTGATATTTTCTTAAATTAAGTTTATGAGTTAAATATCGATATTAAAGCAGTTGGTTTCCTCAAAACTGATATCACTTGCGATACATTCATTAATATGAGTAAGGTGATTACGGCACCTGTCTACAGAAAATTTATGATTTCAGAGGCACTCTTCCCGATATACTCTCTCGCAATTATCATACAATCTCAGATATATGACATTGATATTAAGGACACTTGGATTGTTGAAAACTAAACAAATACCATTTTAATTATAGAGTTGAGTATTAAACCTAAATAAATTATAATTAAGTTTACATGGATTCGGGGCCAATAAAGGATTATCTTTTTATCAACATGGCAATGCTATTGAAATATGTAGTAAAGATTTTAATGCTAGGGATCACTTTCTACAAGTAGAAGAGCATTACTTAAATAAAGGACAATTCTACAATTCTAACTACTATTTCCACTATGACGAGTGCATTTAAAAATTTTCTTTTAATTCACTCTTTATAAAACTAAATTTATCAATATTATTACTCTTAGTTCGATTTTATTTGCATATTATTCTAAAAGTATTCCTGATAAAACTCAGGTAGATGATTTGGGACTTACAATACTTTATTTTATATTCAGATTTTTATAATTGTTGCACGTCGCACTTCAATTAATTAATGCATTCAATTTCGCAATACTAATGTGCACTCAAATCTTTCTAAAAGAGTGATTACTTTAAAATTACCAAGTCAAAAGTAGCCTTTCACTAAAATTGATCACCGCAATGACCATCTCTAATTCTTTTTGGAAATATTTAATTCTAACCTTTTATAATGTTAATAGCTATAATTGGGGTGGAAGTTATATTCCCAAATTTTCACTTCAATGTTCAATACGTAGATGTGATCAGTATTATTTTGCAAATCTTAACATTTAGAGTTTGTATAAGTAAGCTATTTGTAGTTCTTATATACAATAAATTAATCAACACTATCCAAAATTTCATGCTGTGAATTACACTATCTTGCTGTTTCATAGTAGTCATTAATGCTTTCGACAAAACTGTGAGCTCCATAAATCTGTATTATTTGGCAATATTACTACCTTTCATGCTTGGCATGTCCTATCTTATTCAGTACCACTGGGAGTACAGAATTATGGATAAAATAAGAATTAACTAAAGTAAAATGGAGGTCTAACATCAATAAATCTTGTACTTACTCACTGAGCATGTTAGAAATCTCCGAAGGACAAAGAGCATCAGAATCATAGTCTGAAATACTTATTTGGAATACTAGATGATCACAATGGCGAGTCCTTAAAGAACAGTTGTCTGTGCCATTAATCATAATCCATAGTCTGAATTTTGAATTAGAAAAATTATGAGAATCAGTAAATCATAGAAATGAACGGGCAAGACATTGGCTTTTTAAATTCATTTTAAAACGATAGAGTTTACACTAAAGAGCACTATTCTACAGCACCATTCACTTTCAATATTTTATTTCTAGATTCAATGATTACCAAGATTAGAAATAAACTGAATCTTAATATTTTTAATTAAAATTATTATTTAATTAATTATATCGATTAAAACCTTTTATTAAAAGTTAACAAGTTATAGAAAGCTATTATTAATTTTTATAAATGATTTAGTTTACTTTAGGCTGAGGAAGAAGCAAGCTAGATTTAACAAGGATAATGAAGAGAAAAACTACTCAATGGAATTTGTATTCGAAGATGATAAAACTGATGAATCTCTTTAATATGACTTCTTTATTTTGAAAATTGACCCAACCAGACTAAAGCATAAATTCTTTGCAAACTTTGTGAGACAATAAAAAAATCAATATATTTTGATAGTAAATTATTTTAATGCATATTTGTTTACTATGAGCAGGCCATTTTCAATTTCCCGAAAGCTATTAGATAAAAATTATGTAAGCGAACTTTGCATTATTCTAAATGAGAAACATTTGCTTGAGTATAAATATTCTGAAGCAAGTTGAACTAAATAAACTTAGCTTCATTGATAAGTGTAGTTTCTATTAAATTGAGCATTTGCTTATAAATCATATTCAAAGTATTATCTCCTCTTAAGAAAGTTATTAACAAGGATTCTAGCAAAATTTGTTTGGCGTCACTATATATTTTCGTATATCTAGATAGTTACCTTTAAAAGTTAGTAAGATCTGCGACAATTAGAATCAAAAAATTTTCTCCGCTATTCATGAATTAACTCTTGAATTAAGCAGACTTATCATGCAGTTTTGGTATTTAATAACAGACTCCATTTTAATGGTTGATAAAGTGCTAGAAGAAGCTTTCCATGTTGCAAAACTAATAGCTCTTACCTTTAAGACTTTCAAATAGATGGATATAATCATTTTATTCTTAGTATATTATTAGGATGATGCCAACAAGCATAAAAATGAAAAGATCTACTAAAACTTTGCAATTGTTCATTTTCAACTTTTGAATTATAGTTAGAACTACAACTTATACATGTCTAAGATGAAAAATGTCATAAGCATGAAAGTTTATTTGAAAAAAATTACCAGGCTTCAGATTCATATTCAGATCACAGCATTTTATCAGTAAGTTGCAAGGAAGAGAATTATGGCGAGATTATTGAATGCAATAAGCAATTCAGAGGCTTACTGGTTACAAGTGGCAAAATCTTAGATATAGTAGCTACGAAATTATAATGAATAGTTTGTTTATTTTTTTAAGTTTTTGAATGATATGATAAGTAGACCCATAAGTCTTGTGTAAACGAATTCAATCGAACTGGAGAGAAGATAATACTTGAGAAAAAGGTGAATCAGTTTATTATTTAAAAAATGGATATATCGTTCCAATATAATTGATTGTGCAGAGTCATTTCTCAAGTAGTCACGGCTATACTTTCATAGGTTTTTTATTAGAAGTGTTAGAAACTATCTAGATAGCCACTCAAGTATTGGAATAGGAATAAAGATTTAATGTTTTTGCTTTGCGATAATTAAGAAGTAGAGTAAAAATGTCTGTAAAATACAGCTAGATATTTAGGCATAAAAAGGAATTACCTCATTGAAAATTCATCATATTTAGATTTTGAAATTAGAGCTGGCTAAATTTCTCCATATCTTGCATAAATTAACTAAGAGACACTATCAAAAACAACTAAGGAAAGAGAGATATTTTGTTATTCTTTATTTAATAACCTCTTTTATAGAATGTTTAAATTAGACCTATATGTCATAAACTAAAAAGTTCAAAGCGTATTTCAGTCTACTAACTTTGTGAATGTCAGATTCAAAATTTTCTGTGAACAGTTCTAGAATAACTAGTTTGAATTTTTCGTTATTGTAATCCAGTTAATTGACAAAGAGATATAGTATCAACCTCAATCATAAAATGAATTGAATAAAAGTGAATCAGGTATAGATGGAGAGACTGATGCTACTGTTGATGTTTATTACCATCAAAACTAAAATATATATGAACGAGATTTTATTACTTAATATTCTTATAGTTTATTTTTAAAGTAAAAATACCAAGTTAATCATTTAAGAACTAAGGTAAGAATTATAAACAATTAAATTAAAATTATAACTTCTTAAAGGCTTAATTAATATATTAATCAGCATTTACCACTCAGATAAGTTGTTCTTATAAAAACTAGTCGATCCAATAATTATAATAATTAGTAAAATTTAAATGATTAACATTTTTGATTTAATTTTAATTCAATTGTTTTTCAATTCTCTTTGTTTAAAAATAATTTATTCATTTTTATTGAGAACGATTAATTCTTTATATGTAATAACTAAAAATTACCTTACATAAACCTTTCTTAACTGAACATCATAATATACTATTTTTTGTAAAAAAATAGTAAAAGATAAATCCAAGAGATTATTTGAAAATTTTAAATGATCACTGTGAGTGCAGAAAACTTATATCTCTCCTAGAGCAGATAACAGAAAATTATTTCATAAGTTGACGTAACAAATAAATCTTCTCTAAGACTTTAACAAACTGTAAGATGATGACTTTTAGTAAAATAGCTCTTAAACATTGCAAATATTATATATATTTTAATGGGCAGGAACCAATGAATTCCACTTTTACTCAAAATAGGACAATTTAGACTTAAAACTTCCTGTTTGCCTAGACAAACTTTTTCATTGATGACTTTTTAAGATTTCGTTAAGAACACTTTTTTGGATATCGAGTAATTGATGAAAATGGAAGGACATACAAAGAGTAACATGCATTAACTACTAAACGAATATTTTCACGACAAAGCTTATTGAAATCTATAACATGAACATAAATTAATTGAACACAAAAATGGATTTAAAATCATTGAACTGTGTGTCCACAAAGTTTCAAGCTGAATCAGTATGAGCAATCGATATATTTCACTGTCTAAAATGGAAACAACATTTTGAATGAGCATATTTGGCTGTTAGATAGTATGCACAATTAACAAATTACTGCATATGCATATAGTGCAATAGATCAAATTTAGATAACAATCTTAATTTCCATATTTACAATAATTGGAGTTTTTCGAGTTGTCACACCTATATTAGTCTGATTTAGGACAGATAATTTTATAAGTAAATATTTTTTATAATTTACGGCTTTAATCTTCTTCGTGGCATGTCCTAAAAATAAAATTCAGAATTTAGTAGATTAAACTTTACATTTAAGAGAAATAACCCTTGTAAGAAACTATTTAATTTGCATATTTGAATAATATAAAATTTATTACAAAAAAGAGAATCAAAAGAAATATCACAAATAATTTATTATATAAAAAATTCATAAGTGCATTAATAGTAGATAAAAAATATTTATAATAAATATAAATAAAAGAAGGAGCTTTTAAACTTTAATTGTTTAGAATTTTAAGAAATAGTGCATTTTTGTTACTGATATGAATATAAATATTAAAATAACTTTAAATTATTTTGATTGCCTGTTCATGATAGATAAAACTATTAACATAATGAAATCTTTATTAGTGTTATTTTTTAGAAAACTAAGAGCAAGACGAGCAGAAACAAAAGAAATTTTAAGTTAATGTGAGTGATAATTCACCTAGATTCAATGACTACTTATCATAAAATGCCTAAGATAGAGAGATTAACAGAGACGCAAATATCAGTTTTAATACTCATTAAAATAGCAATACTTTTCTAAATTACACAAAACAAGAAAACACTATCTCAGACATTGATGTATTAGTTATCTTAAACAATGAGAAGAACCCAAAATATAATGACAATGAAAGGTAGAGGAAATAATACTCTGATTAATAAGATAGTAAAATACAAGAGGAAACCAAATCTCAACAGAATTCTAGCTAAGTTTTGATTTAAGATCTATATTTTATAATAGTTTAAAAATCATAATTAAAAGCATAATAATAAGAAAAGGTCATTCTATGACATAATGACTAGGAAAAATTCCAAAAACGGTATCAAGATAGCGAGCATGAAATGAGTGATTCTAATTCTTTTAATAAATATAAATTCTAGAGATGTATTCTTTTGTTTATATTTTTAAGAAGGGCTCATTAACAAAAAATGATGACTTTGATTAAATAAATGCTATCTAAAAAGCTAAAAATATTAATTAAAATGACTTAGGGATTCTCCAATAAGTTAATGCCGAAGATGAAAAAATTGAAGAAGAGGAGTAGTAAATGAAGCTTCTTAACTTTCTCTGATTTAAGAAAAGAAAGAGAGCATGGGCATTTAATATTAGCTTAATATTTATGACTTGTTTTGCCTTTATTTCATAGTATTTTCTTCATTTCTCAAAATACTTATTAGAAAATTCTTAAGTTCTACAACAACCTGAATACCATCTAAAATAAATAAAATGATTCTTTTATTAATTTTATCTATAACAAGGACATTTGCATGGAAAACGTGAATTTCTTCGGGAGAGAAAGCTACGCATAAAACATTTCCTATATACTTTTCAATCCCATTTCTTAATATACCTAATATTTATTAATAGGCACAACCTACTAATTAGGCCAATGTCTTGAACTAGAAACGATTATATTTAAATTAGGAGAAATAGTGATGATGGCTTTTAATATTTTAAAAAGTTTATGTAAGACATAGAGACTGAAAAATTGTGCTAAATATTAAGAGAGTATAATCAAAATGTGGAGACTGTTAAAAATAAAGTATTCAAATATGATTATGATCTTAACTAAATAGATAACTATTTGTTTAACAGTCGCTATTTCGAATTAATTCCATGTGTTTATTTATTATTCTTCATTTATTTAATCAAACATGGAGATTTCTGATTATTAATTTTTTTGACTTTTTCCAAATCATTTCTATTTAATGGCATCGAACTTGTAGTTGCTGTATTCTCATTTGTCATTCCTAAATAATTTTTTAGAGATATCTTCATGGTAACTTCAGGGTATCTTCCTCAAAAATCAAAAAATTCAAAAATATTAAAATTAACAATAATAGTAGCAACAATAACAGCAATAAATCAAACAAAATAAATTAAAATTAGAGTCTGGTTGAAATTTTTAAGGAATTTTAAAATTATAAAAAAACTGTGTTTTTTCTTGTTCATTATCTTTATCTTAATTATCATATTTTACTTTAGGTCAAAATACTATGAATTTTAGAAAATTTGGATTTTTCTGGGGAAATCCCCAGACTCTAATTTTAATTTATTTTGTTTGATTTATTGCTGTTATTGTTGCTACTATTATTGTTAATTTTAATATTTTTGAATTTTTTGATTTTTGAGGAAGATACCCTGAAGTTACCATGAAGATATCTCTAAAAAATTATTTAGGAATGACAAATGAGAATACAGCAACTACAAGTTCGATGCCATTAAATAGAAATGATTTGGAAAAAGTCAAAAAAATTAATAATCAGAAATCTCCATGTTTGATTAAATAAATGAAGAATAATAAATAAACACATGGAATTAATTCGAAATAGCGACTGTTAAACAAATAGTTATCTATTTAGTTAAGATCATAATCATATTTGAATACTTTATTTTTAACAGTCTCCACATTTTGATTATACTCTCTTTATTATAATATATTCAGATAATCCTACAAAAGAGAGCGCATGCTTGATCTGGTATAACGGAAAAAGATCTATTAATCTTAAACATCTTTTCTATGTATAGACCTTTTAGATTTGAACAAGAACTAAGATTTCCTCGAGCTTATTGAATTAAAAATATTCTTCATGGATGCCCTGTTCACTTAATTAAAGAATAAATCATTTGATTCGGTAAATCAATACTTGCAAGGTCAAACTAACGCCTACACTATATTCTTCACAGCATTTATTATCATAATATTCATACTTCTTATATTGTTATATGGAAAAATGAGAAATTATTTTTGGAGAATCAACTTTGCTATGAAGATTTGACTTATAAATGTATTTATATTAATGAATTTTTGAAAAATAAATTGTATTTATTAATACAACATTCACAAGTAATGCCTTTAAATAAAATCACTTTAGTGATGATAAAAAATTATTTACAAAATAAATTAAAATGACAGATTAGTTATTTTAAAAGTTAATTATAAAACTAAGCTATTTAATTTTATATAATCAAAATATTTCCTATCATTTTTATCACCTTCAAATTGATAATTTACAAGAAGTTATTAACCAATTTATTTAATTGTAAATTGTCAAACTAGGCCATCTAAAGCCTTAAGAAATTCTTTAAGCAATGATTATATTAATTTTGATTTCAATAATTAAATTCTACATCATATGAGGTGTTATGATTTATATAACTTTTTAAGGCTATCTTTAGCGCATACATAATAGAAATAGAGTGTTTAGACGATTAGGATGCAGTATTCCATTCACACAATGAGCTACCTCATAAATTCCTATGTTTTTCAACTTCTTTAAATACAAAATAAGAGTCCTAATAGTCTTAAAGGCAGAACGATGTTCCAAACCACCAGAGCGACCTAGCCACCGTTTAAACCAACAGACTATGAAAAAGTCATTTTCTGGGTAGCTTAAAATTGAAATAATGCTATGAGGTCAAATAACTTCACTCATGCATAGTTGTACACAAAAGAATTCATAGATATTGTTCAGTAAATATTCAATTCTAAAAGGTAGCTCTCATTATATCAACAGCAACAATTGATGATGCTTTTACTTTCGTAACTCCAATAATAAGTTTAATAATGGAAAGATAGCATATTATGATCAATTTTTTCATAGGCTTAGATAGAGCTTTAGTTTTCAAATTTATTCAGCAGAGTTCTATGTATTTAGAGTATTTCTTTGAATCATAGGAACTAATAGAGATATAAGCGCAAAATACAATACAATAATAATTTCAGACTGTAAATGGTTAAGTCACAAGAAAATGGAGGTAAATGTCCAAGAAAATATAGGTATTTATATATTTCTAATGCTTTAGTTGAATTAAATTTTTATAGACCATACTATCTCAGTATCTAAATCAAAGTTTAGTGAGTAGCTCGAACATGACTCTAAGAGAAGGAAATGATCTTTACATGTCAGAGTTTGACAGCTCTAAGATATCTATAATAAAATCTAAGTAAAATTTTCTAAATTAATTTTGGAAGTATAAAGTGAATGATTCTCATTAATTCTCTTCCAAAATTTCTGCTTCATTTCAACATAATAAAATAAGAAATCATAATTAATCAAAATAATGTCTATCTTTCTAAAAAGTTTAAAATCTTTTACAAAAGTAAGAATGAACAGTAATAAAATAGTATAAATATAAATGAAATAGAACTACAAGATTTGTAAAACTCTAGTTTAAAATAATAAGACATAGAATTTAATTCAATATATTCTGGTAATCAACAAAATTAGCTATTAATAAATTAGGGATATGGAGGTAACATGAATATTGGCAGTGGAATGAATGAATTAAAGGATTTGAAAGTTTAAAATCAAAAGGTTGAAAAGTAAACTTTATTTTAATATATAGTAAAAATAAATTTTATTCTTAAGTTAAGGAAAAATTGAAATAGGTGAAGCTTAGGAGAAGATGAAAAGTAGCTATGACAAATATTTTGACAATAGAATCAAGTAAATTTCTTTTCAACTATCTTTTAATTGAAATTTTGTTAATGTGCTTGTTTTCCATATACTTTATAGCTTTGCTTACTTAATTACAGAGAGTCTTTACTCAAAAGTCGCTTACATTATGAAATTACTAAATGTTATATATTTTAGAGATATATCTAGTGAAAATGTGATGATATATCTAAGAACCAATTTTATAAGCAACAGTTCAATTATATTTCTTAAGAATGGATAAGTAGCATTCACTGAGTTTATCTCAAGATGCTATTAATATGAAGAATATATGTAATAAATGAAGAAAACTTAACATTATGTTTTTGTCAGTGTACTTAAATATCTAGAAGTATATGGCTCGGATAAAGTATGCAATTCTACTTTGGCTAGCTACGGATAGGTTAGAGTGAATATTTGCTTTACCAAATATAAAGGACTCATGTAGAAATGTCTAGCTAATGCAATATCAATTATCGGCTATGAGGTCAAACACATCCCCCCCTAATGTATACTTTTCTTTTTGAAGCCTGATAGAGTTTTTAACGCTGAGTAATAGTAGCTAATGTACTACTAGTGTGCAATCAATTGTTTTCGAGCTAGAGCCCACCAAAGTCACTTTTTATATATAAAAATTATTATAAATTTTGCAAAAAATTTCAAATTCTCTACAAAAATTAATTTCTCTAAAATTATTTGATTTAGCATTTATTCACTTCATTGACAAATATATCAAATTTATTTTAATTTTTAAATAATATTAAAATTTAATTTATAGTAGTTATGAATATTACTTTTTAATATTATTTAAAAATTAAAATAAATTTGATATATTTGTCAATGAAGTGAATAAATGCTAAAATCAAATAATTTTAGAGAAATTAATTTTTGTAGAGAATTTGAAATTTTTTGCAAAATTTATAATAATTTTTATATATAAAAAGTGACTTTGGTGAGGCTCTAGCTCGAAAACTATTGATTGCACACTAGTAGTACATTAGCTACTATTACTCAGTGTTAAAAACTCTATCAGGCTTCAAAAAGAAAAGTATACATTAGGGGGGGGGGAATGTGTTTGACCCCATAGCTCAATTATCATACCATTCTTGAACAAATTAGACCTTAGCTTTTTAAGTTAAAAGAAAAGAATATAAAAGCATCTTGAAGTCTTATCAGAAATTAAGATTTAAAGGAAATATTTGAAATGAAACTATAAAATTTAGACCCAATATTACAAGAGATGAAAGATAAGATGACTTAATCAGTGAACACATATTTACAGGCTTATACTGATGTGTATGCTGTAATCTTCACAATTTTTATAACAATTCTCTTTATTTTTATTCTCATAGTTTCTGGTGTTGTTCTTAATAGGATTAAAAGATTCATGCTTAAAATCAATATAACTTTGAAAACTTTGCCATTAGATTACTTAAGTTAAAATGAAATTAGTCAATTAAAAAGCTTTATAAAATATTGATTAAATTAATTTCTCATTTTAATAGATTTTTAATATCACCCACTTTTTAGTATTATTCTTACTTATTTAGGACAAAATGAGTATAAATATACTGAAGGGCATAGACGACAGTGGAGAAAGTTTTATGGACAAATTAAGCATTTAAATGTCTAAGTATCATTTACTCCTTGAAATTAATAAAGTAAATTGTTGATTAATGAGTTAACTCAAATTAAATTTTATCATATTCACTATTAATTAATCAAACCATCTTTATAGCGTGACGTATTTCAGAATGAGTCATGACGTGGCAACTGTGATTCCTGGATTAGAATCTTGAAGACAAAGAACTTCACAAAAAATTGGTCAGCTTCAGTATCACCTACCACCTATATCAAAATGTTAATGGCCCACAGAGCCAAAAAGGGATTTGGAAACAGAGCTTGTGAAAGTAATCAAATAACGAAGATCGTGGCAAAAAAAGTCTGTCCGTACTACCGCTTGTGGGAATCTAATCCCTGTCTTTTTGCTGTGGGAGGTTAGCACCTTTGAGGAGAGAAGAAAATATCTTAACGTTGCCTTGTCTGGTTTTTCGTCATGTCATCTTTAAGGCTGAGCACCATCTTCATTTTGGTCCCTGCCACCTAAGAAGCCAAACTCAAGCCAGGAAGCTCATCTATGCATGGAAATCGTTAATTTGAAGTCAGCTCGAGGAGCGATAAACTCACCAGTTGAACCAAGCTGACATGCCTATCATGCAATGGACCTGAAAACCCCCTACCTACCCTCAGTAGGCCTTAGTGTAGTAGAAAGCTTTATTAGAAAGTTTCAGCTTAAGCTGACTAAACAATTAACTTTCTAATTTAATAATAATAAAAGTATAATAAAATCTTGAGACTATTTGAAAAAGGCTTTGATGCTCAAGATATTGGGGTGGTGAGAGATAATAATTCTAAAATTAACGAGAGATAATTTTTATAGTTCAAACATTTTCTAAACCCTGAAAATATATAGAATATGATAATCTTAGAGGGGTTCAAATATGCGAACATCTAAAACTAAATTTAAAAAATCATTAATATAATTTTTCAATTATACTTAACGTAGGACACTCTGAAATTCTGGCATCAAGTTATAGATTGAGAGCTAAAATAAAATTAATTATATAAGGAAAAAGATCTCTCAATTAAATGATAATGTGAGAAGATTTTAAGTTTCTTCATAATTTATAAATAATTAAAGTCAAAGATTTCTTAGAGCAGTTGACAAAATCTGTTTAATTAGCATATTATTCAATAAATTAATAAAAGTTAACTTAGGGCATATTCAATAGAAAAAAATTAAGTCAATCAAATCTATCCATTCACTAAAAATATTAAAAATTATTTAAGAAAGGTTTTTATGATATTTGATATATTATTATCATTTAAAACGCTAATTTATTATTTTTATGAATATTTTTGAATTCTTTATTTTCTTTTTATCTTGCTATAAAAATTTTATAATATAAATTTAATGATCAATATAATCAAACTAAAAAGCTAAAATTAAACTTCCTGATACTTTGTATATAGTTTTCAAATAAATAGAGTAATTTGATCATAATCACAACGAAGATATTAACTATTAATTTTCTTTGACTACATAGATATTCTCAATGATAAAACTAGTGCTGAGCTTTATTTGCAAAAGTATAAACAAGTGTTAAATATCATAAAATTCATAAGTAGTTATATATCAATTGTAAAACAAATTTAATTCGCATTTAAATTACTTATTCTAAATAATTTTATTCATGAAGTCAAATTATAAAAAAGAGAATAACAAAGGGATACTTTTCGTGAGTGGCTAATTTAGCAACTTTGGAAAATTCTTGAGTATAATAGATAGTTGAAGGAAATGATTGGTTTTCGAAATTAAGATTTGAAGTATGCAAATTATGAAATATTTATGAATCATTTGGTTATAGGATGGCATAGCTCATTTGTATAGCACTTCAATCAAACTGGCGGAAGCTAAGTAGTTAATTTTTAATTATCAAGTACTCGAATTAACAAGAGAAGTAAACTGTATTTTTAGTTTTATTATTCGAAAGAAATAAATTTATTTATCTTTATAAATTACTTTTATGAACATGCTCATGATGATTAAGACAGGTTATGTAAAGCCTGTTTAGCTCTTTATCAAAACTTTATATTCTGATACTCATGGCCAATGCCTTATTAGGTTCTTCAATCCCATTAAAGATCTGCACTTAGATTCATAAATTATCAATTAGCCAGTGGACTAACTTATCTTCCTACTTTGTGATAATATTAATGGGAAAATCTTTGATGTTTGCTAAAATGCCAAGAAAAGTTAAATATAAAACTCAAATAAACTTGCTAATATTATTATAAATTTTAAAACTTAAATTTAATATTTATCTTATGAAAAATTAGTAATTCATTAATAGAACATTATAAATCAGCGATATTTAAAATAATTCTTTTGCTTATATTTCTTTAAATATTGATAGTGATATTGACATTTCAAATATAAATCTATTCGAATTTTAAGCAAATAATAAATAATATTTACCAAAACAAGATTTCTAAGATGATTTTACAAGTGAAATGTAAAATTCTTGTTTTAAATCCTTAAAATAAGAAGATAATTTAAACTTACTATAACGATCTAAAACCAACAAAAAATAAAGCAAGTTTCAATAGACTCTAAATTTAGAAGAAATTTATCCGGGAAACAACAATTTATTTGCTTTTAATGAAGGAAATTTTAAAATCATTTTGTAAAAAGAGCTAAAGTTTATAATGTGTAATATTTTATTCTACAAGAGGAGTACATTTGGAATTTACAAATGAAAATTGTTGTTCTTAATATCAAAAATGAGCAAAGCGGTACTCAAACCAATTAAATGTAATTTTAGCTTACTAATGATCAATTGGATAAAAATCAATAGAAATCTAACGTGCACTTGCAATATTTGCCTAAGTATATTATTTATAACATGAGGAAAATGAAAGAGGTTTAGAGGATTATTATTTTGATATTAAAATGGACATGAATTCTGACAGTGCTTCAGCTTTTCATAAAAATTTGCTTCCATGAGTCTTCAAAACTTCATAATATTTTAAGAAATCAATAGATGTCTAGTTTGAGTACATTGCCTAGAACTCTCAGAATTGTGTCTAGTTGTCAGTTCTGAAGTTTATTACAATGATTATAGTAAGTTCTGTAAATCTGTACTAGGTTAAATCAAGGTAAGATGACACTTTTCAATAGATACGATGTTAAAATTAATAAAACCAATTATATTGTTTATTTTATAATTACTTTTTTAATGAATTGTACGAGAATCATACAACAAGATTTATTATGCTACTAGGTCTAGAATGACATTTAGGCTCTTGATTGATATAGCTAATGGAAATAAGAGCTATAATTCTACTATAATTCCAAATAATTATCAGTTTTTAATGGATCAATTAACCATTTCACAAAACTAATTACTTGATTAGAATAAATGTTAATAATTGCATAAATTATTATTAAAATTGTTTTTCTATTTTTAAAGATGTTTGTACTTGATATTTCAATTATAAAAGAAATATAAATTACTTATTTAATTCAACTTAAATTTCTCTTATTCTCAACAGTATCTGGAAAATGTTTAGTTCTAATACTTAGATAAATTTAAGGCTATATTAATCGTAGGAATATGAGTGTTGAAATTTCTAGAAATTATAAAATTAAAATCTAAATTTAATCAAACTTTAATGGAAGAAATTGAAGAAACGAATTTAAGGGTTCCTTCCATTTCAAGATACTACATAACTCTCGTTTTTTACTACTTATCGCATGATTAATCCATATTCGCTCATGCTGGATCTTGAAAAGACTTTCTTATCCTTACAGGCAAAACATTCTAAATTTAAATGAGAATTGGTATTTAACACTTGCCAAATTACAGTTTTGGAGACTGATCACCAATTATTATGTGCTTGCTGGACCTTTCAGCATGTTTATCATTTTCACTATGATACTATTGTAAGAAATTTACTGATAATCAAGACTCCTATAGATTCTATACTTTCAAAGCCTGTGAAGAATAATATGCCAAAAGTACCCATAATTCATTTGGATGCTCTTATTTAACGCATTTGCCACATTTGTAAGTTTGAACTACTCAATTTAACATGAATTTATAGGTATATTCATGGATCTAAGAAAGTCATTTCTTCTTGATAGAAGCCTTCGAATTCTCAGTACTTTAAGTTTTTTGCAAGAATGAACCAGACAGACCAATGAGTATTTGGGGTTTCCCAAATATCTCAGGAAATCAACCTTGGGTTTTAGTAGCATTTTCAATTCTCTCTGGAGGCTCCATTCTCAAATCTTATAGGAATCGCTTCTGGTCACACTTAGATATTCTTAAAAATAACATTGCCAAACTCTCGTGGATATAATTACGTTAAAACTCCAAAACTCGTTTAGAAATGGGTAAATGTGATATAAAGAAGAGCTATAATAGGTAAAGTCAAGGTCAAGGCAATGTTTAAGGTTTAAGGAGGACAAAGAATTAATTTAGGTGGTATTGGAGCTGCATAATAAGCAGCAAATGTGGATGGTTAACAAAGAGCATTATAAGGCAGAGGAGTTAGGCTTTGTGGAGAATGAACAAAGAAAATACATCTATAATTCATAGTTTTTACCTAGAAACATTTAGAAAAATTGTATATATATATATCATTATTTGGTTAATATTCACACATTATTTCTGTCTTGATTTAATATAATTACTGCTTTTAATGAGAATTAGATTATTATCCAGATTATATAAAAACAAATTACATTGAACTGCCAAGCATAAAATATTACAACTAATCGAAAGAAAATGAAGATTATGATCAAGTTAATTATCAAAATAAGATTTATCTTGAAAGTCATGTCAAGAAAACGAGCAGTTAAAAACCTAGCCAATCACCAGCTAGGCACAGATCAGTTATTTAGATAGAGAGTATTTTTAATTTTCATTTATTGTAATCTCAGCTTTGTCAAAACCTAAGATGACAAGATAGTTGATTAATGTAATAGAATCCTGATTCAAGAAAACTAAAGTTTACTTTTCAAGATTTACTGTCAATAAACCCTAGTGAAAGGAAAAATTTGGAATATCAAGAGAGTAAAGAAAGATTTGAGTAATTACCTATGATAAAAGCAAAATAGAGAAATTCTAGACAATTTTTTCATAAAGATGGAAATGACTATCGGCAGAACAATAGAATAATTAAATCTAATTTAAGATAAAATACAAAAAAGCTTTTAAATCCAAATGACTTTTAATAGCAATTATCCAATAATTATTTAATAAAGGAATCTAACTTTAAAAGAATACATCTTAACTAATCCTCTTAACAAAGCATTGAAAGATCAGAAAATCCATACTCATAAAGCTTAAGTCCAAGAGACATAAAATCAATAATGAATAGATCAGAATTGAATTAAAAGCTAAATTGCATAAACAAAAAATACTTTTCAAAGTAATTGATCATGCTTTAGATCGCCAATGAAATATCTAGGTTAAGTAAAAGCAATTTTCTAAGAATGATAAAATGATGATAAAAAAAATCATTGCAATCCCAAATGAAAAACCCCAAAACCTAACCTTAACCCTTAAAAATGTGGACCAAAGCAAAGATATTTTAGCATCAGGCATCAAAGTAAAACTCTAGACATCACATAATTAAAATACTTCTCAACTTAATAATAACTTAAATACCAGCAAAACTAAAAGTGTACAGCAATTTTATTCAAATAAAAATCGTTTGCAAATTAATTCATTCTTACAAGTCAGAAATATAAATTAAAACTACTCAATCAATAAGTTTATTAAACGAAATGGAGAATTTTCAAGAAGAAAGATAAGAATCGAGCAAAAAAATCAACTTTATCCTCAAATTAAAATGATAAAAGCCTAAAAGCTTGATGGAGAGAGATCTTTAAATTTTCAATGAAAGGGACTCTTAGAGAAGTAACCTGGGGAAGATATCATTCAGTTTAGACAATCAGAATAGTATAAATAACAAAGATTAATAGTCTTCTGCAAAGTCTGCAATAAAAATAGATCAAACATCTAATCAACCCACTTTACTTAAAAACTTTTTTTAATTTCATATTACTTTTGAGATTAAATGATGAGCTCAAGTAATAATAATTTCTACATAGTAAAGAAGCACAGAAATAAAACATGGTTAATTCAAAAATGTATTACATCTAATCATAAGATCATTAATAATCCTTCACTTCAAATAAAAAGCTCCCTTCGCTTACACTACTGACTTATAAAAATACTTCTTAACGGATGCTCAATAAAAGAAAGACTTTAAAAATTTAAATATAGTTTTATTTTAGAATGAGGAGTCATCTAGAAATGTCAATGATAAATACTATAAATTGCTTAACTTTGACAGATTAGTTAAAGATTAATTAATAGATATACAATCTAAAATGGAAGATTTTAAAGGAAGGCAGTCAAGGTCAATCAAACAATCTCCAAAAAAATTGAATTTATTAATTGATATTTATTTAGTATGCTGAAGATATCTAAATTTTTTCTCAAAAAAAAGCTCAAGATAGTTTGAAATGAAAGTAATCATAAGATAGGCATGAGTCAGTGCCCTAAAATAGAAATGAATCAGAAAAGTAGAAAACAAATAAATAATATTAACCATGTTTGATTATATAATTAATGTTGATAAATAAGCACTTAATCTCTACTGAATAATATATTTAGTAGAGATTTGTTAAACTAATAAGGTTTGAGCATATTTCTAATTCATCTCATTTTTGATTTCTTTCTAACAGTCTCCACAAATCGATTATGCTTGCTTAATATTTAACTAATTAGGGTCAATTAAGTTAATGAGTTATGACACAGCTATTCTGTTTTCACAATCAAGTACCTTATTAACTCTGACTAATTCTCTTCAATATATATATCAAGTTTTAAGCATCTTGACTCTAATTATAAGTAATAATAATATTTTGGTTATTAAGGTTAAAATAAATTGAGTAGATTTTATTCCATAGAAATATTGGAAATGTTAATGTTTACTTCAAAATGTTAATATTAAGGCTCGATATAATGCCTCTTTATTATATAAAGTAAATAATAAAAATTATTTAAAAAAAATTACTCTTTTCCTATTCTCTTAAGATTGCTATTAGTCAGCATCCTTAAAGAATTTCTCCTCTTAAATATAATATTATCTTTAGTTTAACTAACAGTCAACGTCATCTTTTTCCTAATTAAGCTGGCTGATTATATGCCGTGCCCCTTTATCTCTAGACAAACTTCGATATCTTAAAGCTATGTAATCTGTAGGATTTTGAGAATTTTTATAAGTATTAGTTCTGCAACGATTTTGTATCTTATTATTAATGCTTATAATATTAGATGGCAACTTTTCTTTATTAGTCTTTTTATTGTTAAGAAATTGATTGTAAGCGTCTTAATTAATAAAACCTTCCAAGTTATCTCTATAATGATGATGGACATCGGGCTTTTGTTATCTTTCGAGAAGGACTTCATAATTTGATATCTGATTATTAAAATGTCTAAAAATTAACAAAAAAATTGCTTCTTTATTCAATATCTAATCTATAAGACTCCAGCTATTTTTCTAATTGCTTCACTTAATTTCAAATAATGCTCTGCTCGTCCATATTTCCTTAGTTTCCCTTTGTGAATTTATTGATCCTTCTTTCATATTTAAATCTCTCTTATTAAAATTTCAAATCTTCTATTTCTTGATTTTGTGAATTATTTATCTCTAGCTCTTACAATTTTTGCTTAAGTTGCCATTTTCAAATTTCAAACTAGCTGAATTAGCTTGCTAACTAAAAACTTAAGTTTCTTCAGCTGATTTCCTGAGTTAAGTAATAACATTTTTCATTGAGTCTAGCTCTCTTATCCATTTATTGGCTTTTTCAAGCTATGCTTCAGTTTTCTAGAGCTTGCTTTAAATTTATCTAAGTCTCATGTTCAAAGTGTTGTTTTCTTAAACTAATTCTTGGATTATTTATTAATGATATTCACAATCATCTATATTTAAACCTAAATTATCATCCTTTTCTTAAATGTTAAGCTGAAGATTATTTTGAATTTATGAATCGTTAATATTTTGTTAAACATGCGAAGGATCATCTTGATACTAGTAAAGATTTTGCTATTAATTCAGAGACTCATTTTTATTCAAATTGGAAACAGTATCATTATATTATGTTTGCAAAGTTTATTAGTTTTCTTCGTAAGGCTATTGCCCAATGCCTTCAAGGTCTTCAAATGTTCCATTAAATCCATCTCAAAAGTTTTATCCCAAATCTGGAGAGAAAGAATTAGGCTAAGAGTTTAAAGTTTGATATAGTATGATATCGTTGGTTGGAAATTGAGATTACTACATTCTTTGAGAATCATTCAAATTATTAAAACTGCTCTAATTCAAAATGTTGTTGAATGGCTGCATCTAAGATAGATCGATGACTTTTCCGCTCATTTTCGTATTTAGGCCTCTTTGGTTGCTTATAGTCAGCAAAGTCTCGCCTGTATTGAATCTTATGAATTAATCTAAGGAAAGTTCAATTTGATCGAAGTTTATAAAAATATTCAATAAATTCTAGGTGTCAAGATGACACTAATATGATCTAATTTGATTTGTTTAAACTCAATATGAGTTTGATTATCAGCTATTTTGGAGAAAGGCCCAGGAGAATCTGAAGTTTTAATAGTGGATTAATTATGAGTTGGTATTTTGATTTAAAAGATTGTTTTATTCCTAATTTGTTAACTGTACTCTTTTCTGATTATCTTTTTAGAAGAACTAATATGACACCTGATTGGCTTTATGATCAATTTTCTATGAAAAATCAACGAAATTTCAAAATTAAAACGTTAATCGGAAATAATTTGAATATATTATAATTTGAAAAGTTAAAATGAATTCTAATTCAATTTATATAACTATATGCTAAAAGATTAATTCTATTTTTTTAATTATATTATGTCGGGTTAACTGTTATTTCTCTCATTTTGAATTAAAAAGATATGAACCGGTATTTAATGAGATTCTCCAGTACTTAACTACTCATTCGACAGAGCTAATCATTCAGTAATATAAAAATTTGTAAGATTTAATAATTTTAGAGTTCAAAATAATTGTATTTTAATCATCTGCATGAAGCGCCACAGACTAGATTTGTTTACCAATAAATTCAAATCTTCTTTATTCCTGCTGTTTTAAGCGGCACGCTGGCTATAACTTAACTGTTGAAGACAAAAGATTTGCAAAAGTTTCATGGGAAGTCCTAAACATTCTTAAAGAGAATTTCCTTCAAAAATTTTCATAACATAAGAAAACCTAGAGCTGTGCAAGCCTTAGTACATTCCTCTCTAGCAAAGTGAGGAGCTCAGAAGATAAATTTCATGCTTAATGTCAGTGAAAGAGGAAGATGGGTATCTTACAGTTGAGGAATTTTAAGATGCTTGGCATACTCTAACATTTATGATTTATAATAGGAAATTAATTAATTTAATCAAAAACTTAATATATTAAGAGGTATTCTAACTAATCAGACGCAGGTCGACCAACAGCACTCACATAAAATATAAGTTTCAAAAAGATATATTACAAGTTTTTTTTTAGTGGTCCTGCCTGGTAGGACCTGGAGTGTCAGCAGACTGAAGCTTCGCAAGGCTACACTTGGAGGGGACAGGGGAGTGACTAGGATGGGATGAAGATGACGAGGAAGAAGAAGATGAAACTGCTTTTAATCATGTTTCCATTTTTGATAAGTTTAATAAATATTAGTATTTAGTTTAATAGATTAATTATAAATTTAAAGTTTTCTTATTATCAATTATGTTTTGCAGAGAAAGTCAATGAACAAAGATCCCTCAACTTATACTTAGATATAATCAATAAATAAATCAACAATTGGTTGGCCGTATGCAGCATAGAAGAGATTGAGAATCTTACAAGAATTATAAACATGAATGATTATTATCAATTGAATTCAAATAAAATGGTTGCTTAGGAAATACTCGGCAAAGTATAGTAAGCTCTTAGTAGAGTGGATCAAAATAACGAAACATTGATAAGAGTATTGGATGATACCTTGTTAATTCATGATGATACTTTATCAATAACATCAAATAAAGAGCGGTTGATTGAAACTTAAAAATTTAAAAATAATTAGCAAAATGATAAGCCTTTCTCAACAAGAATGTGCTTGTTTCACCTCACTGAATCAAACGCTATAAATAGAGTTACGTTTTATAATTTGTTTTTATCCTGATTTTCTAAATACTTTCAATGAAATCAAAAGAGACTCTTTAATTTTTTATTTCTATACTCTTAACTAGCTAAGAATGAAGTACGACTTTGGTTCTAAATTAATTAATGTATTGAAATTTTACTGCAATGTAGGATATTGGTTTAAGCTAACATCTTCTCGTTTTGGAACATTTCAATTCAATTTAATAAAGCTATATTCGATTCTTTCTGTAGACAGTGAAATATTCCTTGAATAAATGTAGCAACTATCAATTGAATTTTTGTCACAGATAATCGAGGAAGGAGTCATATATGGCTATGAAGATGTCATTTCTGGTTTGAATAACTTTATCAATAACTCTAACACTAAATAAGGAACTTCTAAGTTAACAAAATAATCTACGCCTAGCGATCTTTACAAATTCTTAAGATGTCTCTAGATTATGCTGAATTGTAATATCTTAAAACTACTAAGAGTTTTTGCCTTAAATCAGAGAAATCTTTAGAATAATTTAAAACAGAATAGTCAAACTTGTATAAAAAAAAGACAACTCTCTTCTCCAGTATTTCTTAGAAAGCTTAAATGATGGAAAGCTGACTAAAATATATCTTAAAACCGCTTCATAACATCACTCCAAAGCTCTTAGTGATTAACAAAATAGCTATAGCGAGTAATAGAATATAAAAGTTTATTAAATATCAGAGCTTATAATTATCACTATCCTACTCGCTTTATGAATTCACTGTAGACCTTAATGGTATGATATAGAAACTTGAAGCCATGATTTACTTATAAGATAATCATGATGAAAAATAATCTAGACTATTGAATAAACTTCATCAAAAGCCATAAATGGCATAATTAAATTAAAAGAACAAAAATGTCAACAAGTTAACCTATGTGTAGGGAAGCAATCAAACAGATCATATGAAGGTATGCGAATAAGCTATTCCTGAAAGATAATACGAGAGATAAAAAGCTCAATCTAGAGTTAAATTTGAATTTTCTTTTTTTAGGACCTTTAGATAATCTAAAATATAATTTCTAAAGTTATTAATCGAAACAAGACCAACTCAAATCATTGCCATAGTATCCCTGAGTCTCTGATTAAGATTTCAATTCCTTTTCCTACTACCAGAAAGAGAATAGTTTCTCTCAAAATACCTAATAACAGGCTCATTCCAAATTTATGCAAGATAAAGCAATTGATGAGAACCAATCAAATTATCCATTTTAAAGTAAAATAAATCGATCTGACTCACCTGTCTACAAATAGCAATATTCAAACCCAAGCACTATTACTAATAATTATCAAGTTAAAACTTAGCAAGAAAATTACCGCTATACATTCTATATATTCAAAAATGATTAGAAAAATGAGTGATTTAAAAAGCATATATTATTGTAGGAATACATTCAAATTTGGGAAATAACTTAAATTAAATTAATAATTAATTAAATTATTGGCAGTTAAAGTTGTCCAATTTGAACGATCTTGGGCTCATTCGATAGAGAATTCAAAATTAGCTGGACTTTACTCTTGGCGGTACTATTTTATCTCATCTCTTGAGCGAGATAACTTGAGTTTAATTTGGGGGTATAATTTAATTAATTTAGAGGGTTTAATTAATCTCGAGTTATCTCGCTCCAGGGATGCGATAAAATAGTACTGCCAATAGTAAAGTCCAGCTAATTTTGAATTCTCTTTCTAATGAGCCCAAGATCGTTTAAATTGGCCAACTTTAACTGCCACTATTTTGATTTATTATTTATTTAATTAATTTTATTTTCCCAAATTCGAATGTATTCCTACAATAGTTGATTTTAATATGTTATTTTAATTAAATTTGCTATATGTGTTCTCCCCGACACCCCTACCCCACCCTAGCCCTCACCTACCTCCTCTCCTACCCCTCCCCTACTCCAACCCCCCATAAAATATGCCATTTCAAATGAAAAAATTGACTCCCACAGCCTGAATCGAATTCCTTCGTGACATCTCGACTTCATGACCTTTTATATACACAAAAATTAACATAAAATTTTAAAAATTTTTTCTCCAGCTCTAAGCTACAAATACGATCTAATTTTTTATTTTTGATATTTTTTTCTTCGTCCGCCTGCTTTTTCTCACATACGCCCATAGGAAAAATAAATAATGTTAAATTTCTATTAAAAAAAAAATTAAATTAATTATTTTTATTGACATAACATACATAATTTAACTTTAAAAAAATTAATCTCTTACATCATCGTCATTCGACATATTTCCAAAAAGTAGTATGATTAATTTTTTATTTATTATTTTTCTATTCAATTCTGGTTTACCTCATTTACGTTTATTTCATAAATCATACGTTTGCTAAAATTACAATTTACTTTATTACAAATTCTATCATTGAAAAATAATGATAGTATTTATATCAATATGAATCATCTTTTTGTAAACATTTAATTCAATTTAAACTAAAGTTAGTTCATATTATTAAAAATAATATTTTATAAATCTCTTACTTTTAATTCATACATAAATATTTGCAAATTTATTTCAATTATTTTTGACATTTTAATTGCTTATTTATTAAAATTAAGCAGCATTCAATATTAGTTGGTAAAGATGTATAGTGTAATATGTATTAAAAGTCTGAGTATTATGCATATACTAGTTTTAATTTCATTAAAATTTTTCACTTCATGGTAGATCTAAAATAAGTCTTTGAGGAATTTTACAGTATTTTATATGTATGTTATAAATAAGATAATGTAGATAAGGCCACAACCTTCTTGAAACTGAAGTTACCCTAATATTTCTTTTTAGACTTTTACTTACAATTTTAGAAGGAAGCAAAACGAATGATTGAACCTTTAAATTGTCTCCATTTATATTCAATCACTAAATTGCTAAATAGTAATTTATGAATCTTAAATTATAGTAGTAATAAAAGTAAAGTAAAAAACTTAAACTAATAAAGTTTTAATTTACCAATACTTCATTTTATTAGCATAATAAAAATCAATGCAATTCCAAAATTATATATTATTTCTTCAAATCTTCTATTATATCAATATTATAAAAAAAATCATTTCTTTTTATAAAAAAAGTAAATTGTAATTTTAGCAAACGTATGATTTATGAAATAAACGTAAATGAGGTAAACCAGAATTGAATAGAAAAATAATAAATAAAAAATTAATCATACTACTTTTTGGAAATATGTCGAATGACGATGATGTAAGAGATTAATTTTTTTAAGTTAAATTATGTATGTTATGTCAATAAAAATAATTAATTTAATTTTTTTTTTAATAGAAATTTAACATTATTTATTTTTCCTATGGGCGTATGTGAGAAAAAGCAGGCGGACGAAGAAAAAAATATCAAAAATAAAAAATTAGATCGTATTTGTAGCTTAGAGCTGGAGAAAAAATTTTTAAAATTTTATGTTAATTTTTGTGTATATAAAAGGTCATGAAGTCGAGATGTCACGAAGGAATTCGATTCAGGCTGTGGGAGTCAATTTTTTCATTTGAATGGATTTTTATGGGGGTTCGGGAGGTAGGTGGGTAGGGGGTGGTGTGGGGTTTAGGTAGGTGTGTGGTCTAGGGGTAGGGGAGGTAGGGGTGTCGGGAAAATATGTAACAATTACAAATTTAGATACACATACTTTAAATATCATGAAATTCAAGAATCAAACATAGATACAATTTTGACAATTCTAGTTAGAATTGAGATGTTCTATAAAGAATTCTATAGTACTCTTATATGCTCTATATAATAATAAATCAACGTTTAAATTAAAATAATAGAACATATTACAAAGTTTAAAGTATTTATCAGTAATGTACATATTCTTATTAATAATCTTTCAATGTTTGAATCCTTAAACTCATTATTTAATTTTTTGTTGTTGTCTGTAACTAAATTATTTCAAAATTTACTTAAGAATGTAAATTAAATCAAAATGTTTAATATATGCTAAGTTATCATTAACATTGACTTTGTATGTAACTAAATTTTATAACAGTTTTTGAATATATAGATTCTTGCCAAAGATTACTCAATTGATAAAGAGCGCTTGCAAAGAATTTATACACCTCCTTTCTCAGAGAATGATCAAAACTCAAGTATTATATACGGAGATGAGGGGACTTCTAACATAGGTTAAAAGGAGCATTTATAATTCAAGAGAAGGACAGCATAAAATTCTAAGCAGGTAAGCACATATGATTATTATTGTAAAAATATATTCAAATTGGGGTAATTAAATAAAATTACATATATAATAAATCAAATAGTGACAGTTAAAGTTGACCAAATTTGACGATTTAGGGGCTCATTCGATTTAGAATAAAAAAATTAGCTGGACATTATTATCGGCGCTAATTATTCATCTCATCTCTGGATCGGGCAAACTCGACTTTGATTAGACGGTATAATTTACTTAATTTAGAGGCATTGAATTAAAGTTTAGTTAACCCGATCCAGAGATGAGATAAATTAGTAGCGCCAATAGTAATGTCTAGCTAAATTTTGAATTCTCTATTGAATGAGCTCATATCGTCAAATTTGGCCAACTTTAGCTGTCACTATTTGATTTATTATATATTTAATTTAATTTCCTCAATCTATTGTATTCCTACAACAATATTCTCAAGAAAATAGAATAGTAAAAAGAGAGAGTTCAAATAGACATAAATCTTAAAACTAATACAAATGAATTTAAGGTTTAATTACTAATTATACATAGAATTATAAGATTTAAGACCAGAACATTTTTGTGTTAAAAATCTAATTATATATATAGTTAAACATGCATTTGCAATTAAATTAGACACAATTCTCTATAATTTACATGTATATGAATTAATAAAGATATTTACACATTAATTAAGGAACGAATAAATGTTTTTGATAATTCTATATATTGATGTTTAATTACGAATATTCTTTTTTAGATTATTATGTTAAATTAAATTATATTTTTAATGACCCTTTATTCATTTTTATTTACACCCAATTATTACAGATTTTATTTTAATGCTTTTTATAAACTATTAAGCTTAATAAAAAAAAATCAAATGCCAAAGGATTATAAAAAAATGATTGATTTGGGATTAAAAATATAGCGAAGATAAATAACTCTTCTATTAGCGAGGGATATAATTAGATAAGTTCAATGAAGCACTCTGAGTTTAGAATTATGAAATATTCTTTTATTAATGGCTCCTCAAATAAATGCGAAAAGGAATTTAGGTTCTTTAACTTCAACTCTATATAAGATTCTAATATGTTTCGATAACAATTGTAACTAAAGTTATTTCATATTTTATAGAATTTTATAAAGAAAATGATTGGAATCGATAAAAGTTAAAATGAATAAAAGAATAATTTTTTATGGATTAGGTTGATTGTTATAAATTAATTGAAATATTAATCACTTTTTAAAAACCTTATATTCTTAAATAAACATTAAAATTTAGTAGTAATTTATTTTCAGTCTATTTCTTGATTAGAAACCAATTATTAATGCTTGGGCTTAGAGTATTATACTTTAATTAAAGTTTATCTTATTTTAACATTATAAGATTGTAATATATTATAATCCAAGCACCTATTAATGGAGTCAACAGTACTTTTTCCACCTCTGAAACTTAGGACCACTCAAAGCAGCACATGAATTAGAATTAAGTGAAGTAGATGCATCACAATTGCTTATTTGCAAGTACATGACATGTTTCAGCATTCTTCACGAAGTAGTTGTGGGTCTGAACATTCAATGCTTTTTACACTAACGCCAAGAGAGAAAAGACAGGGCAAAGCTTTCATAAACCAACCGTGACCATTGAAGATAAAATCACAAGGAAAACTTCTCTGGTAATATTAATAGTGTTTGGAAATCATGGAGATGTGAGATGGATCGTTACTGTGATTCACGATTAATCTATGCTGCAGAGTGAGTTAAAAGAGTATCTTTTGTACAATATCTAAAGGCTTTTTGATTCAGGGTATAATTTTGCTCTTAAAAGTGCTGTAAAGATATGTTGTCCAGTTGTTGCTGTAGCCTAAGCATATCTCATCTTCAAAAGAATAAGCGTTTGCAGGCTTTCTATTAAGAATGAGCAAGTCATCGTAAAGCTCGAAGCTAAATAAAGATATTGAGATGAATTTGATAGAGAGAGCAGCAAATCTTGAATAAAACATAATGCAACTCAGGAATTCATATCAGTATATTGAGAAAATTTCTACCACCAACAAAAAACTGACTGCGCTCTAAAAGAAATTGCTATAGTGCTTCTTCAAGTGCTTTGAGGAATTCATGCTAATCTGAGAGGAAATCAGTAACTAATTCAAAGGATTATAGATTACAGACGTGAATCTCGTAAAATGGCTTATTTTGATATCTGGAAATGTGCAATATTGCTTTGTAGAAAAACATAGGATGGCCTGAAGAAATATTGTTTCGCATTTTTCTCTGCTCCTGAGACAGATGTCTGAGACGGAAACTCCACCATCCTTCAGTTTTAAATGACATCGCGTGGTACCCTTAGAAGGTTTAAAATGCACGATTTCTCCCTTACTTCCTTTGCAATACCTAAATCTATCAAATCTCGTGACAATTAAATCAAGGCATTTTATGAAAAAATTGGCGAATGCAAAGAATGTCACAATAGCAGTATCTGACTAGGAAGTCAATAATGAACAGAATAGCGCATTGAATGTCGCAACTAAGCTCCGAAGTAACAATGATTCCGAGTTTTATGAAGTATTGCTAACTGCCAACATGTTTGTATTTATTTCCCCAGAAGTTATTAGAGAGAGCTTTGACTTTTATACCAAAGTAATTCACTTTAAAAAAAACCTAGAAAGCCTGTGCTTTAGCGAGCTGATTTCTATGGCCAGTCAATCTAATTAAGAATGTCGAATGGGCAGCTTATAAAGAGTGATTAGGTTGTACTATCAAGGGCAAGTGAGACGATTGAAGATTAGTGCTCTGGGAGTAGGGGAGAGATAAAATTTTGTAAGAAATTTATGTTATTGTACATTTTATAATTCTCAAAAAACTGTTTATTTGAGAGAAACATCTATTTAAAAGACTTGTATTATATAAACTGCTAAAATCTCTTATAAATATGAAGTATTACTTATTTACATGTATTTTGAATTTCAATTCTCCTAATTTTTAAATTCTTTTACTTATCATTGAAGTGGCTATTATTGCTCCTTAAATTCCTCTTCTAAAATCTTTGCTAGCTTCTCAGCTTCCTCTTTTGCATTTCTTGCTTTCTCGAATCTCCTTGGAACTGGATTGATCTTTCTGATTTCCATGAACTTCTTGAAAACTTCATTGGAGCACTCTTTCTTTTTTCCTAGAATTCTTTCAAGAAACCATTTATATATTCAATAAGGATAGCCTTAACCTCGCCAGTCATCATCTCACCCTTTCAGTACTTTTCCATAATTTAATTAAGTTTGTCATAATCTTCGAGGAAGAATTTCATTAGAAGGGTACATCTACTTCCATATTGGCTCCATTGGCTCTATGCTCTTCAACTGTTTGACCACCACCTGAGTAAGCTTTGTTAATCTTTCTCTTTACATCAGCGGGAGAATCGGATAAGAGAATTGAGCTGTTTGGGTCACTAGATGCCATTTTAGTCTTAAGGTTCTAGAGAGCTTGGAAGAAAATTTAATAGAAGCAAGAAGTCTTTTCATATTTCAATTTATCTGCAACTTCTCTTGTCATTCTGAAGTATGGATCTTGATCAATGGCGCATGGAATCAATAATGGGACATCAGTTCTTTTCCCGAAAATGTGTAGGAAGGTGCTAGAGAAAGAAGGGACAGCTTAAATTGGATAGGCAAATTTACTTACATTATCTGAATCATTAAAGCTAAAGCAACCCTTGAATTAATTTAGAGTTATGTGCTTTTAAACTATGAGAGTGTTTTGATACAAGGGATGGATATAATCAGTGTCTTAGAAGACAAAGGTCTTATCAAGATAAAAACCTAATGCAATAATATCTTTAATATTGGTGATAGCCATCTTTTAAATTTGCCCTAAAGTTTTCTCTGGTCTTTATTGATACTTTTCGTCATCAGTGATCTAAATGACGAGAGGTACATAAAATGCGTCTTGAAAATATTTGTTCATAATGAATGGAATAGCATGACCTATATGTAGTGCCTCAGCTGATAGTCCTCTTCCAGTCTATAAATAGATCAATTTTCCTTCCTCTTATATTTTCAAAATGATTTCTAAATCTCTGTAACAGAAGAAAATGTCTCTTCTGATGAATCTATGTGATTTTTATCCTGTCAAATTTTCAATTCTGGCTTTTAATTCATCATTCATTGCTGAACAACCAAACTTAACTATAAGTTTCTCATAGTCTATTCCTCTATCTGTAGCCTCAATTTTAAAAGCTGAAACTTTGTCTTCCTTCACTTCTTGTTAGCTTTAACAATTTCTTGCTAGATGACATCAAATTTTTGTTCTTCCATAGGAACAGTTTGGTCTTATACTTACTAAGTAGTTTTCATTTCAAATATATAGATTAAATGAATAAATTATTAGGTAAATAATAGATCGTAATTAAATAGATAAACATTCCAATAGAATTCTTATTCAATATAGACTAGTAAATTAAAGTGAATATGATAATCTATAATTTTATTGCAAAATTAACTAAATTTATGCCCTTAGCTTCAGTTAATTTTTATAATAGCTTGATCAAACTGCTAGTATTCCAGAAGTTTTCTCTTAAAGAAATTCTCAAATTTAACAGATGTTTGATGTATCTCGCTGGACTCTTGATTAAACTTCTGGCAGTTCTTAAACACAGTACACAGTAACTGCATCTTCCTTGAATTCTTAAAAATTTCTGATCGATAATTTTAAGTTTCATTGTTGATATTGATAAATTCATAGGATAATCGATTGTTCTCAAATACTCATCAAAATAAGATCCAAGATCATCTTCAGAGACTAGTGAAAGAAAAGTTCCTGCTTCTTCATAATACCAGAGTGATCCTAAGATTTCCCAGGTAGCTTACAACCAGGAGGTGTCGGTGAACTTAATCTCTGCAAATTAATCCTAAACGGATTAATTGTCATCGTATTAATGAGCATCGCAATACTAATCACTATTTATGTTATTTTAATGCGAGAAGATAGGTGAGTGACTTTAAGATTACATAAGCTGTATTTGCTAGGACTATTCCTCTCTAATTTAGTTCTTTTATTAATCTTGAGAGAAGGTACTCATAATTTCAAATTCATAAATTTAAATTTTAAAGAGATAAAGTATTCGATTGCAAGGTTCTATCTATAGTCCACCTAATACAATTTTAATGCTTTTTTCTTGAGTTTAGTTTACTGATGAATTCCAACTCTGCTTTTGCAATTCACATATAAAACAATATTAATAAATATCACCGAAGAATGGTGCTAAAACAATTTTAAGCTTAGATTCAGTATATTATTCCTGTTGCTTTGCTCCTAAATCTTAAATGACGATCTGTTGGCTCTTTGCAGCCCCAAAAACTTAAAAATAAGTAAAGAAAATACTTAATTACCAGCATTAGGAATTCCTACAACGACCTTAGTGTTCTACTTCTATGCCAGTATTTACTTTTGATATTAGTTTTTATCGTCATTTTGTTATTGAATTTGCCCATTTGCAGCAAGATAATCTTCGATTCTAGACCAATATTATCATACTGCATTACTTTTGTCTTTGCAATTTATTTGGTTTACTATTCTTTAAAGAAAAGTGGGATTTCATTTTCCAAAGATGAAATACAATAGAAAATTATTTATTTCATAAATAAAATTTGTGAATTAAACTTTTATAGTAAAGAAGCTTAAGCCAATATGTAAATTCAGCATTTAAGAAATTGAATGGTAAGAGTAACATGTTCCAAAGAAGTTCTTTTACTCCTTTAGCTTTATCATTGTCTAAAAACATGATAAGATGTCAAAAATATCTTCATAAAAGTGTATTAAAAAAATAATCTTATTTAGCTTCCAAAAATACAGCTATTTGCTTGATCAAGTCAGTTCCATACTTATAATTTGTTCTGGTTAAGAATTGCTTACACTCTTCAATTAGATATAAAATAAGTTTATAAAAATATAAACATATCTTTATAAAAAATTACAAGGAAGTGATTGATTTAGTACATAAAACAGTGCTTTATATTTTAGTACTGAACAAATGATCTCACTTCATAGGCCAAAGATCATCCTCAATCATTTTAACTAAATCATCGCCTGTTTAATTCAATATCTATCTTTCTGCTAGATCTATTAAAATCTAGATACCAGTCTACATTTTCAAGCTTTGTATCGATGTTCTTAATCTTCTAAGTTTTGACAAAATGATTTACTTTTTGAGTTAAAAGTAACCAGCTATAGAACCTTTGGTTTATAGAAAACTAGGGAGAGTATTTACCAAAATAGTCCAGTCTATATTGTCTGTAAATTTCAGTTGCTATCTTAGGCAAAGTTTAAAGCAGTCCATATTGCCAAGAGCTTTCAATATTTAATTTATGTAGAAACTATCGTCGTATGGGTTCTCTGAATTTTCATTTTTCTGCAACAATCTCTTAAGAGTTAGCCAATTTGTTCAGAGGAGACATTATAATATTTCTCATTACACTTTGAACGTTACTTTTACTATTTTTTATTGAACAACTTCATTGCTGCTAATATTTATTGATATGGTTCCTTGCGGTTAGGTAGCTGAATCATTAGGCTAATTTTATTGTTATTTCTGCTAATTTAGAAGGTACTCTTTATTTCTTTCAGGTATAATGGAACCTCTTTGTATTTAGAGAGGATTTTAAGAATGGATTTGTCTATATAGTACTCTAAAACTTTGCTGAAATCATTTGATTTGTAAAATCCTATGGACTTGTCAAAGTTTCTCTAATTAAACACTTTTATCAGAAATTTCTTATGAGATAAATACTTTTTGAATTCGAAAGTTGCATTTGTTACAGTTTTTTTATTGCTATTCTTCTAACTTTAAAGAAGTTATTTTCATTGGGGCTTGCCGACTTTAGTATCTCGTAGACTAATTCAGAGTTAAACTTGTTTAGCTAATTGATTGCTTCTATTTGTCCAATTATATCCTTTTCTTATAATACCTAAAATTGCCAATTGTTTTGCACTTGGACAACTTTAACTTTTCTAATAAATTCCATATCGGGATCAACTCTGATCCAAAGCAAAGGAGATTCCAATTTTTAACATCAAAGAGGTACTTGTTACCGTAAGGATAATTCTTTAGATCAAAATCATTGGGACCAAACTTCCATTGCATGTTGTCAATCATAATTATTGAAAAATAAAATCACAGAATTATAAAGAATACTTTAGTTATAAATGATGATCATTTTGTCCATTATTGTTCATATTATCATCCCCTCTTTCATCATCTAAATGTATCTCCTAGTTGTACATCAGCATATTCTAATACTCTTTCTTTTTATTTTAAATTGTAAAGGAATGTTCACATTTACATAACTCTTCCCATATCTCTAACTCTACAATAATTTCACAATTTAAAATATAAGAATTGATCTCATTTTCTGTTGTTAAGTTTGTATCTCTGCACCATCTGTGAGATAAATCATAACATTAACTTCTACGGTGAAATATCTCATGCCTCCTCACTTTAGCTCTACAAGAAAACTATCAACATTTTGATTTTGTTTAGCCATTGCAGTGTTAATATGCTTGAATGAGAACGATAGAAGAGAAAATATTTGTTTAATTTGAATTAGATTCTTTGTGAATCTCTTATAAGAAAATATATTTTCATAGCAGAATCTTAAGCAATATTAAAATAAAAAGAGTTATTCTTTTTATTATAATTGAAACTTGATGTCATTTTGGATCAAGAAGTCGATATTATCTAGTTAAAGAAGAACTACTGAAGTTTATATCATCATACTTGCTTAAAAATATTAAGAAAGAGACCTTGAGAGATTGTGTGGCTAGCTGAATCATAGATTTATCTTATAATGCGCTCATAATATGACTTATCTATCATGGACTTGATAATTATGCATAATAAGTTAACATTTCTATTATATAATATCGTTTCGTTGCTATGCAGAGGGATGGGGATAGCTAGCTTGATAATGAAAATCTTTCAAACCCATATTTCATTTGATTGTACAGATTCTAAATAGTATGCATGATGTTGTATCTATAAATCAATATCCCACACTTAGATATTTTGAAATAATTTCCTAGACTTTCTCTCAACCCCTAAAGCAACCATCAATCCTCAGGAGTCTGTTCAAAAACTTTTCCCTCAAAGAAGTCGAATGCAAGAGAAGAAGCCAAATATTTGTAAGTGAAATTCTTATTTTCTAACTGGTTCCTATTGAAAATGAGTCTTCATCTAAAATATGAAGTCCTCCAGCAAATATAAACTTTACTTCCTTGATTATTTCAATATTAATTTTGGTACAAATACAAGCTTTAAGGATGAGTAAGAGTATAGAGTTTAGATTCACTTTTGAAAGTAGTTAATATATTGAAGGATACTTTTCTTATAGTTCTTGTTAAAAGCAAAGGATTCATTCTTTTAGGAGAAGTAAAAGGAGCAGTTTCACCTCCAGCGCATACTTCATTTAATTCATTAATTTTGTAAATATTTGTGAATTTAGCCATGATTATTCCAATCCTGTCAAAGATGCATTATCATTCAAATGATAACAAAAAGATTTCTCTATAAGCCTTCTTTCTCAATTTTCTTATCTATAATTTACCAGATGAAACTACAAAATAATTCTTTTGAGCTAAATAGTTAATAATGAATCTTGTTAGAATGCGTTTCATCCTTCTATAATTAACATCCAGAGCTCATTATTGTGATTTAAGTTAGAGGTATCAAATAGTTTGATTCTACATCTTCTATTGACTAACTATTTTAATCATAAGTTTGCTTGAATTTATTTACTTAAATGCCAAAGTTAGTAATTTTCTCTAGGAAATACTCAACTCAAATTCTCACTTTAGTTTAAAGATTTTCTTATATTTTTTAGTCTCCACATTTAAGCTTTATTAAGCCCTTTAATTTAAGTAGAGGTTCCTTTATTGACTTTCATAGATCTGTTATTACTAAGTTTCAAATGTATACAAAACCTTACTTGAGTTTTCATAAGCAGTTAGTAAGAATTTTGCTAGCTCATCGGGACCAGGATACTCAAAACAAGTAGGGATTCTCTCTTTGTTTTCTTCTCCATCAAGTTGATAAAATCCAAATATTGAAATTTGCTTTGCATATTTGCCTAGATCAAGTAAATAATTCTTAAATTTTAATCTTCAATTTATTAAAGCTTCTATGTAACAATTTCATCATCTTTTAAATTGAAAGTGAATAAAGCTTGAGCATGCATTTTTATTCTCTATATGATCAATTTCTATTGTAAGTTTAGTTTTATCCAAACTATAATAATCCAAAAAGTTGCCTTTTCCCTTCTTTTTTCTTTTCTTTTTTTTCTCTGATTTTTGCTTAGGATGTTTAACACTCTCAATAGAGATTGGTATTTAATCTTAAAATTGCTACTATTATTCATATTGAAATTGTGGTTGATTTTAAAAATTAATTTGAAAGTTTAATTGAGTTTGATCAAAAGTTAAATTGTCACTGTTTTGGTGTGGAATGGGAGAAGCTGATAACATTTATTCTTGTCTAAAATATTAAGGAGGTTGGCTTTATTATGAAAATTAGATATGATTTGAAGCATCCAATATCAATTTTTCATCTTAATATATATTTGAGCTGGAATAGGTTGTTAAATATCAATAATTGGCTGATTAACTTATTAATCAATTATTCTTCAATTTAGTTAAATTATTGATTGGTAATTGGTTAGAATGTATTATTTAATTGCTGATAACTTTCCTCATAAAAATATATAGTAAATTATTCAAATCTTTGCATTATTAAAGTAGATTCTTCTTCAATTTGATATACTCTTATTTAGTTTGAAGCTTACTATGAGCTGAGAGTGCTATTGAAATCTTTATTTTATTATTTACCTATTCTATTCCCTGATGCTTGCTTTTTTGAGTATGAGGAGGAATAAAACCATTAGCATTTAACATTTTTGAGTGACTTCTTAATTTATGAGGGACTTTTCGTGAGTCGGCTAAGAATCTAAAAAACATATTTGCTAATTCAAAGGTGCTTGATTAAATTAAATTTAGCTAACATTAGTAAAATTTTCTAAACTGTTTAATCTATATTTTATTCAATCAGCTGATTATTTTATGATTAGGGATTATATTTAAATCATAAATAATAGGGATTTGGCTTACTTGAATATTTTAGACTTGTAATTACCTAGAAGCTCCTATTTTGTTAGAAGCAGATTGTCCTGTTAATGAACCCATTTATTTTTATCTCTCTGCCAGTGCTACCAAGTCAAGATCTTCATCATCATCGTCTTCGTCTTAATCATCTTCATTTTCTTCTTCGTACTTAATATCTCAAAACCCCTTCAGCAGCTAGATTAAATTTTGGATTGATAAAAGAGGCAATTATATAATTTCTTATCAAAATATTATTAAAGTTTAGATTTATTATAAATGTGGAGTATTAGAAGGCACATACTTCAACTATTCATTCAAACAGTGCTTTAGCATCACTGGCTAACTTTCTAAACTAAATATCTCCTATCAATCTCATGTGGTGGATTTTTTGTTCCACTGTGGTTTAGCCTAAATATATTTTACTCAACAATTTGTCTCATTTATGTTTTGTCTATTACTGGCCAAGATACTGCTGTATTCTCTGCTTTTAATCATTCTCTCATTTGCAGTTAAAGTATTCATTTCGTGGATTATCACTTTCTGCTAATATTGAAGCAAGAGTCCAAATATCTACAATTGCTATAGTGCCATCTCTAGTCTTCTCTTTAGACAGTAATAAGGAGTGACAACTACTTTACATAATCCATATGCTTTTACTCTTTATTACCTAGTGAATTCATTATCAACCACTATGAGAAGAGAAATTCAATTATTATATTCTCATGCTTCAATCTTTATGCAAATATCCTAAGTAATGAAGCTCCTTGATTTCTAAGCAAAAGATTTTTATGATTAGTGGCGGTTTTTTAGCAATTCTTAAGCCTTGAATGTAATTTCTCAAAGATATTAACAGATGGGTAAGCAAGAAACTACATGGGTTTGAGAGAATATTATTTTATTAGTTTTGCTCGAGCTGCTTTATCTATTGTTCGCCTTGTTTTGTTTAAAGCTTGGTATTCATTGACCAACTCCATCTTATAATTGTAATCGCATCTGAAATATTTTAAATGATAAATTTTATAAGCTTAATGTTTATCAGTTATGATTTGTTCTCTTCATGGCATTCATTAAGGTAAATTTAATTAAATATTTAAACTTTCTTGCTTATACCTTAAGTGAGAATTTTACAATCTCATAAGCAGGAAAATATCTCACTGTTTTTAGATTGCTTATTTATTTTTTAACTCGTTATTTAAGAAAGTCTAAGAGATTTTTTGGTTTATTTTTTTGAAGGAGGACCTCTCCAGTCTCATGATCTATTACCTCAAACTGCATAAAGTGATTCTTTTGTAAGTGAACTGTATGATTTTTTGAATGATGTTTTGCATATTGAAAAAGGGGGCAAACATCTTTCTGGTTTATCTTTACTGCTTTATAAATAGCTTTGGCTTGTTATCTGCTAAGACTTGTCTCAATTCTGCTTTTGAATTAAATGCTTAAGAGCAGATTTATAAATGAAGATGATATTGTACCATTAGCAAAACGTTTGATTTTTCTTTCTTCTCTTATTCTTATTTTATCAATATCATTTTGGCTTTTCGTTTTGAATTTCTTAGCTCTGCATTTCTATTTAGCATTTGTATTGTTCTTCTATGTTTTAGACCTTTATTAAAATTACCAGTAAATCTGTATACTCATTGTCATAAACTGACATCAAACCTCTCATAAACACTTTTAAATTACTATTCCTGTCACAGATTTGATTTAGAATTTTGATTTCTACTTCTACCTGTAGTATTGCAAAAATAGTGGTAGGTAGGTTTTTTCTGATATCTTTTGTTTTTAAAAAATTGGGGTTTAGGTTTTTAGTTATAGTAGTTATTGTGGTTGTAGTAGTTGTATTAGTTGTTGTATTTGTGTTTTATGTTATTGCTAATGATGTTGTTATTATTGTTGTTATTGAATGAGCTAGAAAAATGATGTCTGAAATTCATATTTTTGTGGTTATCATACTCGATATTTAGATTAATCTAAATCAAATTATGATTAAAAATTAACATTCAAATCTAATATTGGAATATTATTTAAACCCTATTTCCTTACATAAGCCCTAATAAAATTCAAGTAAAACATGCATTGCCCCCTTTTATCAATAAAAACTCATTCAAACTAATGAATGATTTTGGGGTTGAGTCCTGCTCCATCTCTTCATCGTCATCATCTTCTGCATATTAACTTTGAGATTGCATTATTAAACTATTTAAAATATTACTTTAAAAAGTTTTATTAGAAACTATCTTGCAAGTGTTAAGCTTTTGGAACAGCACATTGCTAATAATATAACTGCTCTGAATATTAATTTCTCAAAAAGTTGTTAATATAGCCAATTGTATTGCTTGCTACATTATCAGGCATGCCGAACTAATTTTACTATTCCAAAGTTAGTATATTTTGGAGGTAATTAATTTATAACTATTAAAATCGTTAGTTTAATTAGATCAATAAATTGTATAAAGCCTTATTAGCAGGCAATATAAATTACATAAGAATCAAATCTATAAAGATTATTTCAATTAACAAGAGAAATACTCTCCAAATTAAAGCATTCATTTATATAGCAGATTTACTTAATATTGATATCTCTGGAAAAATATCGACTATCAGCAATTCAATTCTATAATAATTTATTTATTATATATTATATCATAAGATTGATTTAATTTTAATTTTAATATAAACTTTCTATAAACAATAGTGCTAATAATTTAGCTATTAGTTTGGCAGCTATTAACCATATTCAACAACATTTTAGAAATTGTTTGGATCATAGGGCTAGTATGGCAACTATTAGTTGACTTAATTTACATCACCAGTTCCATTATATGTGTGCTGCTAATCTTGAGTATTTTCAGGAGGTATCTAATAGATATTTTACTGACTGTGATTACTATCACTCAATTTGGTATAAATTACATTTATTAATAATTTTAGAAAGTGAATGAATCTATGATTAAATTAATTTATTATAATATTAATAATAAAGGGTAAATAGAGGATACGGTGAAGTCTATCATGGGATGCTCTTGCAATTCCAACCAAGAGGCTAAGTACAAGATTTCCCTCTAAAACGCTCTCTACTCCAAGGCTATTGAGAGTATTTATATAGTTCTATATCTCAATTTAATTATAAATGAATTACTTATTAAATTATTATAGAGTTACCTGCAATGCTCTGCTACATACTTGAGTGAGATTACAACTCCTCAAATATTATGAAGCAATTAGAGAGAAGAGTCATCGACACTTTTTGCGGGTTTGAACTTGTGCAAATGAAGTTTTAATTCGTTAACACTTACAGCCGAGAATATAACAGATTATTTAATATTTATGATCACTTAATTAAAATTATTATAACTTAATAAGTTTCTTAGAGAAGTCAATAAACTGAAAAAACAACAACTGTAACAATCTATAGAATAAAGTGTTAATATTATTTTCACTTTCATTCAAACAGATCAAATTTCATTATATAAATTAATATGAGTTATTAATTTTTAAAATAAAATTATTTGAGATGAATCAAAGCTATTTAATTTTTTCTTAAATAAAATGTTAAAACAAAGATTTCACTCATAACTCATAAAATTTACATTTTACATTTAATTATTATCTGTAATTTTGTATCACCTTATGCATGACTTGCTAATCGATACAGTTGATTTGATTCAAAGTAGCTGAAAGAGAGTAAATATAGACAAGACGACGATATGTGCAAGGAAAGGGATAATAAATAAATGAATGAATGAATAAATTCACATATTAAACTAACCCTTAAAAGGATTAGGCGTCTCTTTCTTTTCTTCCACTGGTGCTTAACTAGGACCGATGTTTCTTCTCTTTGTACCAGTGCCAGCATCTATTTTCTTTTCATCAGGCTTTTAAACTTCATTATAAAGTCTCTTGCTAACTTAATGAATAGTTTGAGACTTTCTCTTTCTGTGAACTTTTGCATTCTTTTTCATTAGGAAAATACCAGTTCTAGGTTTCCTTACAAATTTATAAGTCAAAGATTACTCTAAAATAAGGATGCTTCTTAAGCTCCGCAAGCCAGCTTTCGCTTATTAGTATGCCTTGCTTCTTTTTATCTTTTAGAGAAATGGAATAGCGTTTTTAATGAGATTCTTCTATAATTTCTCTAAGATAACTTTCTATCAGAGTACCAAAAATATCAAAGAAGAAGGTCCTCTTTGGAAGTTTGTTTGTGAGTTGTTTCTTTGTGGGAAGGTAAACTTTCCAACTTTTCATTATTCATTTCATCTTAAAAGAGATAAGAGACATATATCTATGTGTAGTTAGGTATTTCTATCAACTTGATCTCTTAGTTTTTAAAAGCTTTCTTCTCATCACAGATTATAGCTTTCAGAAATGATATTTTGGTATCTTCCATTGCTGAAAGAAATAGATTAACTAGAGAATTCGTTATATTATACGATATATATTTACCATGTTGAGTGAGGTATCGATAGAGATCTTACTTGCTTCTAAATCTTGAGATCATTTCTTGATCCTCAATCCTTTTAATTGTCGCACTCAAAGATTCCATCTCAGTTCCTTTTCCTATTAATGAATTTCAAGTTTTAATTTATAGACTATCTGAATCCTATTGTTTAAAATTTTACTATTAAATATGGGCATCTTATAGGAGGTAACCCTGTAAAGATAAGTGGAGAAATTATAATAAACTTCAGAGATTGAGCTCTATTTTTATCAATTTAGTTCCATGAGTAGTAGTTAATAGATTTAAAATAAAATAAATTTAACATATCACTGTTTAATACTAAAATCAAGCCATCTATCTTAGTCGTGACGTAGACTTATCTGAGTGAGTTGACTTGGTAAATTCCGTGACGTGGCAATCGTGAAGTAGGAAACTCCGAAAAAACCATTCTCACTATTACCTAATCTTCTCCCAAAATCAAGATGTCATCCCAGTTTGTACCTGGGGACAGAGAATTACATTAAATTAGTACTAAATTTGTTTAAATTTAATTATTACTGGTACTAAATCATTTTAATTTTAATTGGTACCATAATAGTACCAAAACTTAATTTAACTGTTCCAACCGAGACCCCCCCTCTCAGACCTAAAACGAGACCCCCCTCCCACCCTAACTAGACCCCCTCCCACCTCAACATCATCCCTATTCATATGAAAATTTTGATTCTCGATGTTTAAATCATTTTCCTTCATGACATCTTGATCTCATAATATTATTTTACATAAAATATGTCATTTTTTAAAAAATATTTCCAACAAACCAAATGCTACTCTTTATTAAATTTCTTATTTTACAACTTTCTCTACGTCCGCCTACTTTTTATTTTGATACTCCCATAGGAAATTTATTAAAAGCATATTTCCAGTTGACTCAATAATGATATAATACAAAATTATGAGCCAACAAAAACACACAACTAACTTTATTTAAAAAGGTCAATATAAACACTCTATTAATCTGTATTCGAAATATGATCAATTTTTATAATAAATTTTTCTAATTTTATATAATTATAACTAATAATATTTTTATACAAACTAATAGTTATGGAAAAACTTCATTTGAAAAGTATTAAAATAAAATTTATTAAACATGAATTATTAATAAGTTTATAAAGGGACTGATTTAAATATAAATAACTTCTTGATTTATTTAAAGATAGTTATTTTTTTTTAACTTATTAATAATTCATGTTTATTTAGATTTTATTTTAATACTTTTCAAATGAAGTTTTTCCATAACTATTAGTTTGTATAAAAATATTATTAGTTATAATTATATAAAATTAGAAAAATTTATTATAAAAATTGATCATATTTCGAATACAGATTAATAGAGTGTTTATATTGACCTTTTTAAATAAAGTTAGTTGTGTGTTTTTGTTGGCTCATAATTTTGTATTATATCATTATTGAGTCAACTGGAAATATGCTTTTAATAAATTTCCTATGGGAGTATCAAAATAAAAAGTAGGCGGACGTAGAGAAAGTTGTAAAATAAGAAATTTAATAAAGAGTAGCATTTGGTTTGTTGGAAATATTTTTTAAAAAATGACATATTTTATGTAAAATAATATTATGAGATCAAGATGTCATGAAGGAAAATGATTTAAACATCGAGAATCAAAATTTTCATATGAATAGGATGTTGTTGGGTTGTTAGGGGGTCTCGTTATGGTGGGGGGGGGGTCTCGTTTAATCAAGTACCTAATTAATCAGTAGGTTAGAAAATCCAAAGTTCAAAACTTATATTTGAGTGAAGCAAGACTTGGCTAAAAGATTTTCAAAACCCAATTTGGTGGCAACATTAATTTTTCAAAATTCACCAAAATCCTAAGTCAGTGGCATAATAAAAAAATTTTTTCCTCTCCAATTGGGAATCATTAAGTACATTAATAAATATGAAAATTTATCAAAGATAGTTAACAACCTCCATCATAACAACTTAGTCATTTGACGGAAACTGTTTCACATATTAAATAAATTAGAATTTCAAAAATAATTTGTATTCCTTTATCAAATATTTTGCTATTTAAAATATAATTATTAAATAGATATGATCACATTCTGATATAATGATACTTCGGAAATAGTATTTAAGTATGTTTTCGACTTATCATTAATTTTATCATATCTTTTTTATAATTATATTTTTAATGGCAAAATATTTGATAAATGAATACAAATTATTTTTGAAATTCTAATTTATTTTATATGTGAAACAGTTTCTTTCAAATTGCTAAGTTGTTTTATGGAGGTTGTTAACTATCTTTGATAAATTTTCATATTTATTAATTTACTTATTGATTCCCAATTGGAGAGGAAAAAATTTTATTATGCCACTGACTTAGGATTTTGGTGAATTTTGAAAAATTAATGTTGCCACCAAATTGGGTTTTGAAAATCTTTTAGCCACGTACTTTTACCCCAAAACTCACCAATTTTTGGTACTAGTACCAAAATCAAAATTATTAAGACTGTAATAAGTAAAATTATAATGATAAATTAAAAAGAAGTATGGTTTCTTACAGCTTAAATTTAACTGTGACTTACACATGTCTAGCTCTAACTGAGAGTGGCTCTTGTAAGTATGCTTATATAGCTAATAATAGAAATTTAAACCTTCTGAATTAAACCATGGCGGCTAACTTAAATCGTAAAGCAGTTTGTTAAGGAGCTGGTTAATCATAGTTCAACTTTGGTTCAAATAAGAAACCAGAAACTTTTTATGTTGAGAGGAAGGTCGAGCTAAAGGCTATTGAATTTGAAGCACGCGTCTTCTTTATTGATGTTAAAACAAGAAATAGATATCAGAGATGGGAGTTCAAACATAAATGGAAGAAGTAGAGGAAGTTAAAGAACAGCAAACAATTAAAAAGTTAAAAAACTTTGAATACCAAGAGTGCTAGAATTTCTTCTCAAATGAGTCAAGCTTAAAGAAGCACCTTTATGAAATTCACTCTGGAAAAGCTAAGGTGTATTTTAAACTTGATGAGATTGATGGCTGGACCTAGTGCACGACTTGTGAAGTCTTTCAACTCTCAGCTAAAGTAAAAAAGCACATGCAAAAACATCAACTAAGCGAGTTCTTGATTTAAGATTAAGAGACTTAAAAACTTGTTTCAGCCAAGAGGAAATCAAATGCTATTGAATCTCAAAGAGATTATCACGAGAAGCACAAGAGGTAAAAAAGATACTAATTGATGAACCAACCTGCTAATTGAGCAGTTGTCGTATGTTTACAAGATAGAGCTATGTATTTATCCCTGCTATGATGTAATTGACATAGGCAACTGTATTTAATATTTTTTGAACATAGATGTCCCTAACAAAGCAAAGCTTAAAATTTTAGATAAATATGCATTCAAGATCTATCCTTTAAGCTGTCTCATAAAGAATGAGCAGTATCAGAATGAATTTGCCAACGAATACATCATACTTTAAGAGGTATAGAAAAGGAATTGCAAATATTTGATTAAGTTGAATGGAGTTATTCTTGGCTATGGATTCATAGCTTTCAGACTATAGAAATATGAAATGACTCTAAGAGATTATCTGTATCATAACAGATACCCAGATGATCTCAACTAGATACTCTCTGAGATCACGAAGGTTGTGAAAGAGCTTCATGAACTAGTATATGTTCACAGAAATTTGAAGCCAGAAAATGTTATGCTAAGCCTCTGTCCTTTAGAAATAGTAGTCATAGATTTCAATATAGTCATTAGGCAACAGATAGTAATACTAACAAAGATGCTTGGCACTCCAGGATACTTCTCAAAAAGAGAGAAGTGGACAAATGAATCTGTTTAATAGGATACGTGTGGCAGTAGCAGCAATAATATTATAGTGCGATATGGAAAGTATAATTAGGTTTGCTAAGGAATAAAAGATATTGTAGAGATGTCAATAAAAAAAGCAACTGCTTATACTGGGTAATCCTTAGACGATATGTGAGGAGCCTCTATAGACAGCACGATTTTTAAGTATAATAAAGACAAGCAGATAAAAATCGTTTGATTTAAGACAATTAATATTCAATAAATAGATATTAAACTCACATAAAAACTGCGTTTTCTCTAATAATCATAATAAAACCCCAACTATACCCTACAAGTAAAATCACTAAAACATTTACTTAAGGGGTTTTCGAGTTTCTATATAGAATTATAAAAATAATAATAACTGCTCCAGTGTGTCGAATAGTAAAAAGAACACAACTATCTTGTGAAAGACCGTCCAGTGCTTGGGGTTTCTATTGTACTCCTCAATGAGTTCTTCATTTTGCATTTGCTCTTCATTTAAGCAACTGTTCATAAAGGGATATTAAACGAAGGACGATGTGTCTTGATTAAGACTATTATAAATTTTTAATTGAAAATTCTTAATATTTTAACGTTTGTAACCTGCTTCAAATTAAACAGGATAAGAAAAATAAATAAATTTGAACTTAGGGTGTAGGTGTCTACATCTTCAATTCTGATTTCAACGCTACTTGTTCCATCAACCTGACTGCTATCATCCTCGAGTTTAGAAAACGAACTAAACTAGAGTCATCTACATTGATGTGAGACGCTGCTTGTGTTGATACAAATTCACTTCAAGATTTTTAATAAATGATTTTTTACAACATTTTCAATTAAATTTAATGGTGTGATAAACAAAAAATGACTTATCTAGATTGAATGAATTACGTAAATCATTTAGAATAAATAAAAAAGCATTTGTAGACAAAATATGCTAGTAAATATAAGCTAGCTTATGAGTTTAAATTAAAGCCTTCTTACCCCTACAATAAACTGCATTTCCTAGGGAAGTAATCTCCAAAAATCTTTTGGTTGGTTTTCGGATTTTTCCTGAATTTTTAGAATAATTTTTCTATTCTTAGTAGCCTTACTCCTCAATATTTAATTATTTAATATAAAAGTGATTGATAGATATAAAGTCATTTGATATATTAATATTGCTTATTGAGAATCCATTATTAGCACTGGGGATTTATTTTGAAATTTTTATCATATTAATTTGTGAAGTTGACTGTTTATTAGGATTTAGTTTTTTAAAAATTATTCATTGAGTTATAGTGAATCCATGCATAGATTTTAGGGCCCGGAACCACAGTTAAACTGATGAAAAGAATGATTGCCAACTAGCATATATGAGTTAGGAGTTAGAGATAAGTGCTGCTTATGCTAAGAATGTGGAGAGAACATTCAGAATAAATTCATTAAAACAGTTTTAAAGTATTAATAAGAATATTTAGGAGAAATTCTGATTAATTTCGATATGAATTATAAAGAAAAAAAAATAAATTTCTTTTTCTCCAAATTATAAAATGAATTTAAAATGTGAATAAAAGCAGTTAAATAAAATTTTATGCTATTATTAAGTTAAAAGTTTGATCCGACGAAGTGAGATAATAGTTAGTGAAGCTTTATTCTTTATCTCAAAACTCCTTCAGTAGTTTGATTGGCATTTCTTTAATAAAGTCAGGAATTATAAATTTATGAACTATTTTAGTTATTAAATGAGTGTGACTGTATCTTACCTAACTAAAACCTATTCTAAATTGCTCTTCTATAACATGACTACCTAAAAATATTTCGTTCTAACAGTTAGATCTGACCTATCTGTCCGTTAACATTGAATTTAAAGAATCAGCTTATTAATTCTCAGCCTAAGAAATTAAAAAAACTTTAATAACATCATTGATTATCTAGTAATTAATAAGACTATTAAATATTGAGCTCAATTCTATCTCGCTTTAAGAGATGTGATACTTTATTGACAATTTCTTGAGATTCACCTCTCTATATCATCAATAGCCAAAATATATAAGAAAAAGGAATATTTAGATGCATTCAATAACATTTTGAGAGTGATTGACTTTTATTTTCAATTTTATAAGACAAAATTATATTATCCAATCTATTAAATGTAGAGAACTTATTAGCATAATAAATTTTATTTACATCTATGAGCCTGCATTTATCATGACTTCCTATTTATTTAAAGTCTTTTTGGCACTAGATGTATGGTCATTTATTTTAATTTATGACTAAAGGGTTTAGATAAAAATTCTTGTTATTCTTGATGAATTCAGCGAAATTAATGACTTAAAGACTTATTTCATTTCATCCTCTCTCAATAAATACTGAATATTTTATATAGTTCTTGCAATAACTCAGAGATCTATCTGACTTAAAAACTACTTGTTGATAACTTTTAGGTTAATAAAAGTAAAGATGAAATGAAAAAGTATGAAAGCTAAACATTACTTCAGTATAATACGTTTCTTAAAGCCCCAAATTTAATGGAATTGAAGTCAATAAAGGATAAAATTGAAAGAGTACTGCAAGAAACTACTCTACTACTATTTGAGCATGACTTAAATATTAAAACTGAAGATTTCATAAAGATTGCAAATAAGAGTGTCAGTTATAATAAAGCTAAGTATGTGCAGAGAGTAACATTCAGTATTAATTATTAAGTTTTAGATTAAACGAACGAATAAATTTTTTCTATTAATATGACTTATTTTTCTTTTCTTCTTCTTATGACTTGCTAGGTTACAAATATTTCCTCGAATGGATCTTTTCCAGCATCTATCATCATTTCGACTAGTTTATACACATCTTTGAAGAGTCTTTTAATCAGGTCATGCTTTACTTGAGATTTCTCTCTCTGTTTAATTTACAGCTTTCCATCATCAAATATATAAGGTTTGTGTGGAAGTTATAGCATTCTTGAGAAACATTCTGAGAAGAAATTCATAAGTGATAATTATTATCATTTAATTTCTACCCTTTCTACATTATCAAGTGCGATGACAGATACATGGAGTTTATCAATGAGTACCAAGTATTAACAATTACAATAAATATAGATTGTAATTTTTTAATATATTCAGTTAGACAAATCGCTTTTCGCTTTCCATTATGCTAAATATCTTTTATATACTATATATGCACAAAGACTTGAAGCTTAAGAATATTACATGATTAACTTTTATATCTAAATGGTTTTAATAGATTTCAATGGTCATAAGGAGTTGAAAATCTTTTCTTAGTGACGCCATTTATACTCCTGTCTACTTTCCAGAGAGAGAAGGAGAGATACTTTTGATGGTTATATCTTGTAGAATATCCTGGATCTAGCAGCAATTCTTGTAGATTTCATAATTTCTCAATGTAAAAATTATTTTTTTAAAATAGATAAAAGACTAAAGCAAAGAAAAGCAAGTTTCTATAATGAAAATAGATTAAAATATATATGGGCGATATAACTTAGTAGATTTTTCATTACCTGAAATGAGATAAAAACATCAATTCGCTTAAATTATAAATTGATATAAGACGCTAATTTTAGAAAGCAGAATCATGATGCAAAAAGGTCCTGTCTAAGTAACTAGTCCATTTAAATATCTCACATTTAAATTATATTAGAAGCATAGACCCTAACATTAACCCTAATAAAGTATACTTTAGTTTCAAGTCTTTATCAACAAAAATACAAATCAACGACTTTAGAGGTTAGGGGTTTTGATTCGTGCTTTGTAAAATTGAGGATAGTGCCGCACTCCATTTACTATGCTAACTCAGACAACTTCCTGCCTCTCATCATTACTCCAAACGATTATAGGTTTTCTTTCTAATCTAATCTCTACTGTCCATTGTTGCTTAAAATGATGAACAATTGATGATGTAGAAATAACTTCGCAATATTTAATTAAAATTGATTAATAAAAAATATGATATACTATTTTTTAAGATTGAAATTCTTTACTATTTAAAAGGAGATTTTTATAAATAATTTTAATTATATTTTGTTGGTCCTTTTTCTCATAGTAAGATCGAGTAAATTTAGACTATAATTGGTTTACTAGACTCTTAATTTAAACTATATTTATATATTTTTGACTATTAATTGAAATTAAACCAATGAAATTAATTCAGAAACATCAATATCTGCAAATTAAACTTTAATAAATAAATTTTAAAGAATAACTGTTTAAATTTGAAATTAAATTTCTTTTTTCAAGAATAGTTTAGCATTTTAAATTTATTAAGTTTAACTGTTTTGAATTGTGACAAGTTGATCATATTCTTGGAGGTTATCTATAAATAATTTTCCAAACAAAATATTTGCTTCATTAAAATAAAATATTTATTTTTTTACAAAAAATAAATTTATGTATTTCCCTTAACCCCCCGCTTCTTAAATTAGCAGTTATAATATTATTTATAATTCATGTGTGCATATTGTTTGTTTGTCATTCGGTAATTATTTATTTATAATTTTGGAATGAGTAAGAGTTTCTTATATATTATCTAGAAATGAAAGTGTTTTATATATTATCTTAAAATTTCTATTATTTAATTATTACACTTATTACAAATTCAGTAGCTATAAACATAAAAACAAACTATCGAAAATTATTAATAATTTATAAAATCTCCAACATCCTTAATCACTATAGCAAATGAAAAATTGCATTTTAAGAAGCATAATAATCATTTTGTAAATTATTTATACTAATATTCAAATTTAAATATTCGAGAATCTTCATTCAGGTATATATATTTTAATATTCAATTAATCTTTGATTAATTGTTGATATAATTATTAAATGTATATGATAATTGAAATAAATTAAAAAAGATTAAAGATAATTAATTCAATAATAAGTAGACAAATATGTGGAAGCGATCCAGTTTGTAAGAGAAGCAGCACTCCAATAGTTGATCCGTAGTAATTCCTATATAGGTGAATAAGCATATGTGATTAATGATATTAGAGTATTTTCGAAGTGTCTTATTACTTACAATCCAGTTGACCAGAATCTAGCAACTACAAAGCTGAAGAATACGAAGCTTGCTAAGTATAATAAATTTATAAACCAAAGTCCAAAGAAGGTTGATTCATAGTTAATATCACTCATAATTGACAGTCTCTTTCTCTCTTTGGCTTGAGCATCTGCATTTGATTGCTTTGGCTGATTCTTCTGTCTCTTTCTTGATTAATCACCACCTAGCCCTAAGAAGTCTCCCTGTATTGTATTCAGGATTCGACAAGATATAAGTTTAGAGACGTTTCGAAGATTATTCAATAATATAGCTCTAATTGAGGATATATCTATGAAATATGACTTACTCTTCTCCGATTTAGATAATGAAATTTCGATAAACATAAATAAGTGTGATAACCCAAATAAGTGAGCATATCACAAACATAAAGATATAATTAAGTAAATCTAATCCAAAGATTTGCTAGACGATATCTATAGAACAATTATTCAGAAAATTAAGAATTTAATTTTAACAATGAAACTTACATGCTTGCTGAAGTGCAAAAAATATACTAGAGGGTAAATGGAACAAGAGAACTCGAGAGACGCCAACTTTAAATTACTTAAATTCACGAAATTGAACTTCAAAGATTGAATCGTCAGACATTTTTAAAGAATTAATAATTAAATATCAATTAAATTATCATTCATTTTTTTATTTGTAAAATTAAAAATTTACTCTTTTATTAATAAAATTTAAGATTGAAAGTAAGCAAACTTAAATTAAATTCGATTTTAAAAATGGAAAGAAAAGGACTTTCACTTGATGAAAAGAAACAGAAAATTTTAGAAATCTACTATGAGAGAGTATTTATTTTAGATATTTATTTTCAATGCGTTTATAAACAGGTTTTCAACCTAAAGGAGTTTGAAGAATGGGGAGCAAAGAAAGGCGTGAGTATGTTAATCTCATTTTACTAGATTTTTCTCTAATCTTTCTTTAGTTTTACAAACTATCAAGGATGTGAACTAAAGTTTAGTGGATGACAACCTCGTGAACCACGACAAGATCGGCGTTGAAACTTTCTTTTGGGCTCCCCTCTATGGGTTACTCATCAAGATAAAATTTTATCAATAACGTGACTCAAAACACAGCAAAGGTGGAGAAGGACATCTCTGAAACAAAGGCAAAAATTGAGCAAGATAGAGAAGAAAGAATTCACATGGATAACAAAAGAGAAGAGATGCTCAATGAACTGGAGACATTGAAGAACGAGAACTCAGAGCTCAGTACAAAGTTCAAGATGTATGAGAAATGTGACCCCAAATTACTTGATGAGATCAATGTAAACAAGAAGATTCGCAAAGATGCAATGGTTAGATGGACTGACAATTTGTATGAGATGGAGAATTCTATAGATTATGTTTGATTCTATTTAATTTTTAACTGGATAAAGAAGAATAGCCAGGCAATTACAAATAAGGAAATATTCCCTATCCTCTGAGACCTTGATTATTTTGACTGAATATCCTGTAACTTTAGTTTTAATTTTATGAAGTATTAAATTGTTAAGGTAATAAATTAATATTCTCTGCATTCTATAATGTATGTATAAAAAATAAAGCAAAGAACTTACCACCTTCAATTAAGACTTTAGTTTTCTTATTTCTTGCTTTAGATCAATTGCTTAATCTTTGAAATTCTCTTTTGCTTTCTCTGTTTATATCAGATAAATTTAATTTTCATCTAATCTCTTTTGAAGTCCTTCATTTTATTCCCAAGATAAGTTAGTAAATTTTTTAATTAGATTTAGTTATATATAGATTGACATTTAATATTAAAACTCTATTCTTTAGTCGAATTATTTACTATTTTAAAAGATTTTGACTTTCATTATGATAGCTAATAAATTAATTACAGAATATAAGTTGTAAGATTCTTAGAGCTAGTTTAATTTGATAGTGAGATCATTAATAGTCCATTATAATTTAAAAAAATATTACTATATCCTACTCTGTGTTTTGGATTCCTTGATCTAAACATTTTCATCTTCAAGCTTCTATATTCTATTTTTTAGAGTCTTTATTTCTCTAGTGCTTTTCATGCCATTTTTCATTTCGGTAGTTAGGTCATTTAACTTCTTAATTTTTCTATCTTTCTATTTAATCTTTTCCAAAGTTCATTTTTCTCTGACTCTTAAATTCTAAAATCTTTTACAACTTCTTTCATTATTTTAATTTGATTAATGACTTAATGATTGATTTCTTTTTAAGAATCCCTATCTTCTGAGTTTTTCTTAAATCTTTCTTTAAATTTGAAATTTCCCTATTCTCAATACTAGTGTCTATAGTGTCTATTATGTTTCAAACTTTGTTTAAAGTTTGTGGAAATCTGAATCCTGATCCATTATTTATTGCTTTAAATTGTCAATTTGGCTCTTAAATGAAGATACTTATTATGTGAAGAGTTTGCTATCTTTAATTTAAGTCTCACTTTTATGATAGTCTGATTCAGTTCTTTATATTTAATCTTATAGATGCTTTATCTATTTTTCATAAATTACCTTGAGATTGGCTAGTGACTCATTTTCTCAGAGGGCTAGCTTGAGTTTTTCTTAAGCTTTTGTTAATGTAACACTCAAATTACTTTGCTAATAGACATTTTAATTTTTAATTGGAGAGAGAAGTTCTTGCTATAACCCTTCAATTGATCGTTCAGTGTTATAGTATAGACTCACTTAATGGTTTTCATTCTTATTTAAAGAAGAAACTCTTTTTGGATATAGCTTTTGAGCATCATTTGAAGAGTTAACTGAGGTTTTAATGTATAAACTGCTACTTTAGTACTTTTACTCTTCTTGAAATTAGGGAGTGTCTCTGTCATCAATAATAAATGAAGAGCTCAATTGTTCAAACTTGAATTTCTTGTAGGGGCTACTCATACTCAATAATCTAACAGTACTGCTTCGATTATTAATTGACTCTTAGTTAACTGTTGTTAATGTTTTAATTCAGTAGTATATATTCAGACTAAGGTGTGAAAATTTTCTACAATTGTGGAGTCTTGAGCTTTATATAATAGTTTTAGAGTTTGACCTTTGCCTTATTAATGCAAGATTCAGAATTCTAGGACTCTAGTATACTGAAATATCTTTTGGCTTTTAGGCAGACTTTATTCTTTGATTTGACAAACTTTATCGTTTTAAGTGATGAGTTTAAGCTTTAAATGGAGATTTCAAAGCTTTTTTGGATATATTTTCTTTGGTAACAATATTAAACACCTTATCTAGTTCTTCTTTTGTATGTGAAAGTATCTACTGTTCTTTTATTTGGTAAACTTGTAAAATCTTTAATATACCCATTTATTTTAACCATCATTCTTTACAAATCTTATTTTGACTTTAAAATCAATTGCAATTAGATTAATCCTAAATAATTTTTTTATGCAACTAGTCTGTTATAACCAAGAGTTAGCCATGATCAATGATTAAAGTTTGTTCATTTATGATTTATATTGAGAAATTTATTAATTTAATTAAAAATTTAATATATAAAAAAGTATTCATATAGATTAGACGCAGGTGGAGTTAAAGCACTCAAATATAATGTAAGTTACAAAAAGTATATTTTAATTTTTATTTTTTAGTGGTCCTACCTGGCAAGACAACAGTTGTCAGGTGCTGCGTATGACGACAGGGAGTAGGGACTAAGGACTATATATTTACGATGACGAAGATGATGATGACGTTGAAGATGAAGACAAGATGTTTTTATAGAGAATTCCACTTTTTGATTAGACTTATAAGTATTAGTATTAAAGTTAATTAAATAATTAATAAATTAAAGTTTTCTTATTATAAATCATAATTACTCAACTCTTAGTTAGTTAAATAATTTTATAGCTCCTCCTTTGAAATGCCTTTGAAGTAGCACTTTATTTTCAAACAGTAATCTAGAGCAATCATAGTTTTTGGCATAAGTTCTTTTTAAGATACAAATCAATGCAATGTTAGATTTAACATAATTATATTTATAACATTTTTTATTAATAATCATTATTATACTTAAAACTATACTTATTAACTTCATGTCTATATATATATATCTTTAAGTTTTCTCTCTTCCTACTTTGCTTTTCATTTTTCATAAATATGAATAGGAGCTTATAATCGCAAAATCTTTATGAGCATGCATTTTGCCGCATATTCTTAATGGACCATAGAATATTTTACAAATAGACACATTTAAAACACAATTCATGTAAATTAGAGATAGGGGTTACTGGTGTTTGCTATAAAACAGCACAATCTGATAAGATATAAACAGGTCTCTGCTTGAGATTAATAACTATTCTTAATGTGAAAAAGTATTAATATAAGTCATGTTGATTCTATTTAAATAAATTGGTTTAGATATTGATGAAAATCGAACTAATTTTGTTGCTTGTTAACTTAAAATTTCGTAAATTAGGACAGTTTTAAGATTTGATTAGTTGCAGAGCTAAATTTCATTGTCAAATTTTGGACTATTGGAGGATCTGTAGAATTATTCAAACATTCAATGCTAGCTAAGTCTATGAATACTATGATGTTGTTTATTTCAACAATCAAATGAGAGCCATTCTTAATTTGATCAGCTGAAATGTTCTAATGAGACTTTTTTGTACGAATTTATTTTACTATTTAAGACCTAGATCTAAAAAATTAACGTAAATCCATCATTAATTCAGTGTAAGTTTACTGTCTTGACTTTTATTGATAAAATTTTTGCACTAGAGTAAATTGTTTATCAATATAGAACATACTCACTTTGAGATACTTTAATGTTTCTTTATTTGTGCTTATAAATTGAGATAAGATTGAATCTATATGATTTACATTTAATTACTCAATTTTTAATGACAAACTCTAACCAAATAGAAACATGAAATTATTTTATTTACCTAAATCTGGATTCAAATCATATAAAAAGAAATGCTATATATTTTTAATTGAACTGCTAGGCTTATGAGCATTATTTAATTGCAAAAAGTTGTTCAAGTTGATTGTTTAATCATAATCGTCTATTTACTACTTTTCATTTATGCATGAATCAAATGCAAATAACTTAGTGTGTCTATGTTAATTTTCAATAGAATTTATAGCTCTATTTATTTAAAGAAACGACTTAATATCTGACTCTTAATTGAATAAAACATTTAAGGTTTGTTTTTTTTATAGAATTTTTAACATTCTCTAAATATCTTGAGGGTAACTGAGAAGTGAATAAGCTAATGAACTAATTTTTGCTTCACTGCGACTCTTTTAATTTTATGAATTAGGAGTAATTCTGGGGGGTAAGTTCCCTTGCCAGAGGGAAGTTTCCTGGCCAGTAATAATTTTATATATAATTTTTATGTAAACTTACATAAAACTATAAATATAATATTCTTTTCCTCCATTCATTTAAGAGAATAAATTATACGCCTAATAATAATTTCAATAAAATGAGAACTTCTGGTCGGCTAACATTATATTATCATGAACAAAGTTAAATTAATATAACTAAAATTCATCATTAATTGAACAGTATAACGATCATCAAATTGAAAGTAATGAGAACATTAGAATGTGAAAAATATAATTATCAGATAATATAGATTAAATTAGCTGGAACCTTTTGGATGAATAAATTTAAAAGTTGTTTCATGTATTTAAAACACTTAATTAAAAATTGAAAAAAAAATATTTTTCTTCTCTGGCCAGGAACCTTCCCATTTAGATATATTCACTGAATGAAAAGAAGCCTAAGAAGCAGGTTTATTTCCCATCCCTCTTGAAAGTGATCTATCTCTTGTTTAATTCATATTTTGAACAAGATTTTTTAATAAGCAGGCAACATAAAGATTGGGATTGTTAAATATTTCGTCAAAAATTTTCACTTCTCTAGTCTAGTTTATATCGCTCATTATATCTTTGTTTTGAATCTCGTAGCTAAAATTTGAATTATAATTTGCTGGTTTCTCTGGAGATAGAGAAGCCTCACTGAAGTACTATTGTTAAGAAAGTTTGCTGCCTAAATTTTAAATTTCACATCCTCTACTTTACTGTATCTAGTATCCATCTAATTTTTCAATATAAGTAAATTCATTAGAATTGGACTATGCTAATTGTTGATTGCTTAAAATTTTTTGGCTTTCATTATTATCATCCTGAGTTTTTGAAATATATTTCATGCATTTTAAATCGCTTTATGAGATGATTGCAATAATTTTAGATTGTAATCAGTGACTGGAATTCTGTTTTCTTAAAGCCATAAGTATCAAAATAGTATAAAAACTACAAATTAAAATGAATTATATCCATTATCGAATTATAAATCACTTTATAAAATTATATATTTTTTATATTGACTCATAATGCAAACTTGTTTTTTCATTAAATTAAGCTTTGATAAATTTAATTTATACTAGATTTTTTTTCAGATTTAGTTAATAACAAAGTTTTATATCCCAAGAAAATTATTGTTATTCGAATTTTTTATTTATATTTTTTTGTTCTTAAAGTTACTTTTATTTAGGTCAAACGTATAATAGGAGTACTCCAATTCAATATCATTTTATGTCTCAGTAATTTCATTTAAAGTTTTAGAGTTGCTATTTGAGTTTTAAAAGTTTTGGTGGCTTTTATGATATCACTAGTTAGAGTCTGAAAGAGGAGAAATAAAATTGTTCATTTTAATTCAAATTTAAAATTCTATGGAAAATATCAAGATATTTATATTTAATTTCAACTTAATACGATATAAATCATAAGTTAAAATATGAAATTAAATAAGAAGTTTATAATTTAGTAAATATATTTTGATTCTTAATAAATTATTAAAAGATTTTGTAAAAATACTTTATTACAAAAATATAAAAGCACTTAATTGAATTCATTCCTTCTTAGACATTGATAAAATTGATAAGCATCTATATCCTATATTCTCAATCATTACATCTTACTCTTCTGTCTCTCTACAAATGATGCCTAAGCTATTTCCTAAAAATACTTGAAGTAATCCCTTGCAAGTATCTTCTATATAGGAATCTTTAAGATATTTCTGAACCAGATTAAAATAGTGGCTGCAAAAAAATAAATCATATACCGGGATTCGAACACGGGTCAAGTGCTTGGAAGGCACTTATTTTTACCACTAGACAAATGATGAGTTGTTAAGACCCTCTTACAATATTTTATAATATATTTGAGGTTTAAATAGTCCCAGAAGCTATCAATTTCGATCATCTAATTCTTTACATTTCCTCAAGAGATTACCTTGGATTTTTGTATTTATCCTTTGTTTCACAATGCCAATTTCAGATATGATTTAATCATATTGCATTACCTAATTATTGTCTTCAATTGCATCATTTCAAAAAGAATTGAGGTTAAGTAATAATAAAAGATTAATTTCCAACAAATGAAGTAACAAGCCGGAATTACAAATTTGAATGGAAGCAATTTTATCTATCAGAAACAGTAATTTTAATCTAAAATTTTATTATAAAAAATATAAGAAAATAAAGAAATTTTTAATTAAATTTAATTTACTGGCTCCTATCCTCCTTTAGCCTATCAAAATTAAACTTATCAATCTTAAAATAGGCTATGCACAAGTGATTCATTGCACTAATTCGATGATTCAATGTAATTTTAAAATGATCAGAAATACTAATGAAGCATTTAATCATAAACTTTAGGTGTCTGTCTATTTTCATAGAAACTAAAACTCTATAGCTAACATTCGGTAAGCAACTCTCAAAACTTTGTGTCTCATTAAATCTAGTTAAAATTGGAAGATTTTCCAGCATTAAGCCATCAATCTAGTCTCTCTCGAAAATTGATAGTTGCCTAACAGATACTAGCTCTTATCATAACCAAACTCAAAATTTAATCCAAAATTAGCCTTATCATTTTAATGGTTAAGTTTAAGTTTCACAAGTAGGATTAAACTAATACTAAGAGAGTTATGGAAACTAAAATGTCTCATCAAATTTGCAACTAAACTCTCAAACTTTTTATCCTAACTTCTAAGCGTAGAGCTAAAACAAAATTTGCATCCTTAGAGGAGTAACTAGAAATATGCTTAGATTTAATAAAGAAATCCTGATTTCAAATAATTTAATCAAAGAAAAGTGAATAATGATAAAATGTTGCAAAATTCCAAGTTAGAAGTTCTTTCATAAGTAATGGATAAGAACAAAGTAAAGAAATACTAAATTTAAAGTTTTTATTTAAATCCAATATAAATTTAGAGCTCAAGGATCTTTAAGTTGATGATTTGGCAAAAGAAATTTTTTCAGTTTAGTGAAAAAAAAGAAAATGAGGAAAAACCAACTCTATTTAAATTATGCCTCGAATTCTGAAAGAATCTGAAATGTTGATGATACAAAAGTATAGATTTCACATGAACCTATGTATGCCCAAGAGTATAAGAATATTAAATCTGAGGATAACTAAGTTGGTACATCGTTGACGAGAAGAGATAACTTGATAATCACTAGGGGTAGATTTAGCATGAACTTAAGCTTAGAATTTGACCAAAGTAAAATAGTACTCTAAGCCTCAAGATTAAGCTAAGAAAAAGCAAAAATAGGTGGTAGTGTAGAAAGAGTCAAAGCAAACTAATTTTTCTTAATAAAATCCAATGAATGTTTTGATAAATCAATGGAAGATGTAAATTAGGCTTAGCAATAATTCCATTTGAATTTAGCGAAACCAAAGAAAGATTAAGAGACTATTGAAGAGGTAAAGCTAACATAATAAATTAAAGACTAGACTATTCAAGAAGACAGTGAGTTTATGAAATAAGGAAAAGTATTCATAAAAACAAAAGAAAATGACTGACTTAGAAATAAATTCAGAGAATTGATAAATCTGATCAACTTGCAGAGTCTTTATCAGTCTAAGTAGAGGATAAAATAAAAGATAAAAGAATAAAAAAGGCTCAGAAACATGATTCAAATTATGCTTCCAGTACTAATTAAAGTAAATCAAAAGTTTAGTCTGCCATTTAAAGTAACGAAGGCAACTTGACAGCTACTCCTGCATAAGAATCTATAAACTAATTATTCTTATTGAATTTTAATCTCGATGTATCAATGACTCAAGTGTAAAAGGAAGAAATATCTAGAAAGCATAAAATCCCAAGCAATTGTACCTTTTGCGCTCTAAGTTTAATGATGCTCACTAATCTGCTTTTGGGAAATATAAAATAAGGTCTAAGCCAAAGAAGATAGTAGACGAGGAGAGAAATGAGAACAATAAAATTTTGAGATAGATTATTGAAAATGTAAAGAAATGAAAGACTACTGCACTATAGAAAGCAATTTGAGAAAGAATTAACTAAAGGATTTTAGAGACAAAGAAAGCTTAAGACTGAGAAAAAAGCTAAGAAATAGCAAAAAAAGAGAGAGATAATTATGATGGTGATCTATCAAGTGGCTATATTACTATTGATGAAAATACAGTTGAAGATATTGGACTTTTGTAGATTGTTCAGGAAGGCATTTAAACTAGAGGATTTACATACTAGCCATTGTTTAAGGAATTAGACTATTATGGTGAATAAATTGACAATGAACTGTGTAGAAAATTTTAGCAAGTATTATAATTATTATAAATATTGATGCATAGCATTTAATAAATCGTGAATAGTTTTAATTTTAAAATTAAACAAAGTACATATTTTAATCCTATTACTAACTTCAATTTTAATTAACCTTTAAATTTCAACATGAAAAGTCAAAATATGCAAGCCAAAAGATAAATTTCAAAATTTTCAATATCCAAGTGACTTAAGAATAATTTTACCAACTTCATCCTAAGAAAAGTATTCGAGAGTATGTGGATATCATTTAAATGATGATCTAGACTCTAGCTTGACTACCTTGATATAAAAACTTAAAAAGCTTCCCTTCAACATAAAATTTAATCCTAAAGAGAAAGGCAAAGTGACTAGAAATGTGTAAAAGAGATACATCGTCTGTATTAAGAAAATCATGAAACATTTAGCAGCTGAAAATTTAAAGATGGTTATATAAGTAATCAACTTGGTGAGAATGGATGGAGAACATGGTCTCTACGATTTTATCTATCAAATCATTCAGAAAAGTAGAGAACTTAAAGTTCCTCTTGTGTTCGCTATGACCCGCTACAAGTTAGGATTTGTCTCTAAATTTCAATGTTAAATGGCTTTGGCTATAGTAATCTTTAATTTCTAAGGAGCTAACGAGGAGTTTAATTAGCTTGAGATAAAAGCTAAAGAAATGAGACATGAATTTTATAAACAGCGAGCTAGAAACTTTCAAGACTATGAAGCGATACTATTTAGGAAGAAGAATAGATTCTTGGACTGGATTTACTTTGATCAGGTAAAGAATGAAAAAGCTACATTCAAAACCCCAAAATCCCTTAGTGAGGTTTATAAGTGCTTTGATTTTTAGGGTATAGTTAGGGTCTTATTGGGGTTAGTAGAGAAATTAGGCCAATTTGCATAATGAGAAATAGAAATAGCGAAATTTAGGGTCTATTTATGATGAGTAATATTTAGATTTACTGCTTAAGCTTAGGTATAGTACGAGTATTAATATAGACTAAGTCAAACCAGTGCTGAATTATACAGGCATAGCAAGACTTCTAAGCAAGAGTACCTAAACTGTTAGGTATGACTAACGAGCTGTTATGTTTCATCGCAAGTTTCCTGACTTGCGTATCTCTCCTTAGACTATAACTAATATTTATAGAAGAAATGGTAATACTTTCAAGACAGTCAACAGAGTGAAGAGAGTAATTGATTTTACAATGCAATTTTATAGTAATAATTTAAACTTTATATATGATTAAATGCAGATAGCTATTACTAATAATATCAAGTTCATACAAGCTGATGAAGCCGTGTTTACATTCAACACTTTCATTTATAAGTCCTGGTATAAAAGTATGATAACATTGAAGTTTTTGACTATAAATTTAAGGTTGTCACCCATCCAATTTTAGCAGGTATTAGTGAAGATTCATGTCTAGAATCTTATGTCATTAATCCTCACTCTATTAAGCGAGAGCAGGATATCGAGTTTTTCCATAAGCTCAGAGAGAAGTATAGCAGCTCAGAAATCATCTTGCTTGTTGATAACTTATCAGTTCATAAGACTAAGGAGTCTATAAAAGCTTATGAAGAGTTAAATATAACTCCTGTATACAACGTTCCTTATAGCTCATAATTTAATGGAATTGAATTTTACTGGAGTTAAATCAAGACTTACTACAAGAAGCTACTGCTGTATCATCTAATGCATCCTTTACCAATCGATACAGTAGACTAAATGCAAAGTAGTTGCAAGAGAGTGAATAAGATAAGACTACGATATGTGCAAGGAAAGGAAGAATGAATGTTTATTAATAAGTTTTAGACTTAAATGAATGAAATAGTTCACATATTAAATGGACCCTTAATAGGATTAGGCTTCTCTTTAATTTTCTTCTTCTTAAGGCTTGACGGGCCCTAAGTTTCTTCTCTTACTGCCATCTCCTGCATCTATGTTCATATCTTCTGGCTTTTAAATATCTTTATAAAGTCTCTTGCTAACTTAATGAACTGTCTGCTGTTTTCTCTCTATGAACCTTAGCATGCTCTTTCATAAGATATATACCAGTACCAGATTTTCCTACAAAGTATATAACAAAGCTTACTTGAAAGATAAGGATGCTTCTTAAGTTCCTCTAGCCAAGCTGAGCTTATCAGAATGCCTTGCTTCTTCTAGTCTTTAGGAGAGATAGAATATCGTTTTTTTATGAGCTTCTTCAATTATTTCTCTTATATACTCCTCTTTTATTGTGCCAAGAACGCCAAAGAAGAAGTTCCTCTCTGGTAGTTTATAAGAGAGTTTTTTCTTGATAGAAAGGTAACTTCCACTTCCTCACATGGCATCCTCATAAAGATTAGTGACTGAAATCTCAGGTTAGTTGGGAATTTCTATTAGTTTGATCTCTTTATTTTTAAAATCTTTTTTCTCCTCGCAAAGTATTGCTTTCAAGAATCAAATTTTGGTACCTTCCATCGTTGGAAGGAATAAATCAACTGTATAATATATTAACAGTTAACAAGTTATCTTACAATGTAAAGTGAGGTATGGATAGAGATCTTCCTTACTTCTGAATCTTGAGATCATTTCTTGAGCCTCAACCTTTTTCATTGTCGCAATCAATGATACCATCTTAGTTCCTTATCCTATTAATGAATTTCAAGTTTTAATTTATATATTTCTGGATCCTATTGTTTAAAATATTACTATAAAATATGGGACCCTGTAAAGATACGTGGAGAAGCTGTAACAAACTTCAGAGATTGAGCTCCATTTTTATTAATTTATTTCCATTAAATTAATATTAAATTTGTTTAAATTTAATTAGTACTGGCACTAAATCCATTTAATTTTAATTGGTACCAATTTAATAGAACCAAAATTTAATTATTACCTAGTGTTAATCCAGTGAGGTTTTAATGGAAAAGTTCCATTCTTGTTAAAAACTTAATGGAGCCAGTACCAACCTGATCTTTATATGAGTTGATACCAAAATCAAAATTATTAAGGGTGAAATTAGAAAATTAATAGTTATAAACTAAGTGTAAATATGAAGTCTAAGAGCTAAAAAAAACCATCATTGCTGAGGTGGCAACTACAATTTAGTTTATTTAAAGCTAGAGTGGTAGCTACAACCTAGTTTAACTAAAGCTAGGGTGGTTTTAAGAGCTTTACAATATAAATTTTAATTTTAATTTAAACATGGCTGTCAACTTAAATCGCAAAGCAGCTTCTCTAGGAACTGGTTAATCATAGCACAACTTTGGTTCTACTAAGAAACCAGAAGTAATCTACATTGTGAGAGATGCAGAGCTATTGAATTTGGAGTCTAGGTTTTTATTATTGAAGTTTAAAATAGAAAGCAGAAAGCTGAGATCGGAATTCAAACTTAAGTTGAAGACGTTGAGTGAAAAAGGAACAGCTACAGATTGAAAAGAAAAAAGCTTTTGAATGCTATGACTGGAAATAGTTCTTCTCTACTGATTCCACTTTAAAGAGACACATAAAAATAATACACTCTGGTAAGAATAAGGTATATTCTAAAAATGATAAGGTCGATGGGAGGTACTAGTGCACGACTTGAGTGAAGTCTTATACTCACTCAACTAAAGTTAAGAAGCTTGTGCAAAAGCAATCCATGAGTGAGTTCTTGATTTAAAATAAAGAGACTTAAAAATTAGTGCCCGATAAAAAAAATCGAATACTCTTGAGTCATAAAGAGAGCAGCAGGATAAACTTAAGAGATAGAAGCGAATGGAAACGTAATGTCAATTAGCATGCTTCTAAGAGAGAGCTATGTATATTCCTGCATCAAATGCTGTAGAACTTAGCAGCTGTATTGATAACTATTTCCATATAAATCTACCTGCTTAAGCTAAACTCATAGTGGTTGATGATTATGCCTACAAGTTATATCCTATCAGATATCTCCTTAAGAACTAGCAGTACTAAAATGAGTTTTCTAACGAATATATCGTACTTAGAGAGGCTTAGACAAATGATTGCAAAAACTTACTAAAGCTTGATGGTGTTATTTTAGGGTTTGGTTAAATCGCTCTAAGGTTAAAAAAGTTTGAAATGTCTTTTCGAGATTATCTATATAAGAATAGGTACCCAGATGACTTGAATGATATACTATCAGATATGATAAAAGGAGTCAAGGAGCTTCATGAACTTGAGTATGCTCATAGAGATTTGAAGCCTGAAAATGTTATGCTGAACCTTTGTCCTTTAGAAGTAGTCGTAATAGATTTTAATAGAGCTTGACGGTAAGAGATTGTAACGTCAGCAAAGGTCCTAGGCACTCCAGGATACTTCCCAACCAGAGAAAATGGACCAATGGCTCTATTTAGTGGGATTTTTGGGCAGTTGCTGCAATAATATTAAAATGCGATAAGGAAAGTATGGCTTATTATGGTACAAAATATGAAAAATAAGCAATAAATTTAGCAGAGAAGCACATAAAGCAAGATGATGTATGCTAAGAAATAAAGAAGATTGTGGAGAAGATAATTGTAAGAGCCCCAGCATATTCAAGACAATCATAAGACGATTTCCTTGAACCACTAAGGCTTGCAAGATTCAAGAGATACAATAAAAACAAACAGATAAAATTAGTTTGATTTAATTAAACTAATACTCATTAAATACAAATAAATCTGCTTTTTCTCTACTAACCCTAATAAAACCTCAACTTTACCCTACAAATCAAAGCACTTATAACAGGGGTTTTGGGGTTTTGAATGTAAATATTTTCTTGCTTTAATAGTATTTTAGTGGACCTGAAAAAACAGTTAATAAAATTTTATCAGCCAAGTAATATTCACACTAACTCTTTTATTCATGTATTTATTAAACATAAACCAAATACGAAAAGGCCGAGCAGATTTTTCTATGAAAGCATGAAGACAGTGCAAAAATCTCAGCATGGGACTAGTTAAGGGTTTGGGATCATAAGCTACTAGTAAACTGATAGCTGCAAAATATAAAAAATAGAAGATAATGTAGAGAATTTAGAAGAAGAGGATTCTGACTCTGATGAAGCGATAATTCAGAGGACAATTAAATTAATAGCAACGCAAGTTCTAAACTTTATGGATTATTTATATCTCACTATTGTTATTTAATTTGCTTAGCTTGATTGTTTACAGCAATAAGCTAGCATGGATGCATATTAGCAGTCTTTAATAAATGGTAAAACCCAGCAAAGCTAATACTTAGAGCATGAAGGGACCTAATATTTTATATCATTCTCTAAGATGAAAAAAAAATAACTAGAGTAATAGATAATAACTAGTAATAAATTCCATCAACTAGTTTATAGTAATGCTGTTTACTAAGAATGCAAGGTACCCAGATAAACTCAAATCACACCAGCAAAGATTGATTCTAATTAAAACACTCATAGTTAAGGTTTAGCTAAATGTAATAAAGACAACTATCCTTAATTAATAAAGAACAATCCAGCATTATATTAGCTATAATATACTATCCAATATATTTTTTATTTCTCAAGCTGTTCAGGAAACAGTTTCATGAGACGATAGATATAAAGTTAAAGAAAAAGTTACTCCATAAAGTGAAATGGGCTTCTTTAAAGAGTAATACAAAAAGCGGAAGAGCAATATAAAATAAGAAAATGCATGATGACTCAAAGATGGCTAAATAGACTGTAATTCTAAGTTTAGATGACTGTCTACTAAAAACATCTATATTTAAGCATGACCTGCCGAGAGCATATGGAGTATTCATATATAATAATCTCAACAACTTATAAAATAAAAATACCTTTGTTTGGTACAAACCTTATATGGAAGAGTTTCTCGAACTAATAAAAAAATGTATTTAAACAGATCTATTGAAATAAAAATAGTTTTCCATTTAATTCTATGGTCTTCATCATAGAGCGATTACACAGAAAAACTATTATAAATTCTAGAGCCTCCAGGAACTTAGAAATAATTCTACCACTACCTTGATCTCTCTAATTAAAATCCTTCATATTCATTCATTATATTAGATTATATCTATGATTGATAAAACATAAAAAGCTGAAACAAAAAAAGATATGATAACTATTTATTTAAAAGTTAGAGAAACATTTATGATCTAAATGCTTTTAATTTATTCGCAAATTGCTTATTTGTGAATAGAGTCTTAATAAAAAATGCTTAAAAATTCTATTAATTAATAAATTTATCAATTCCAGCAAGATAATAAGTTTTTTTTAATATAATGATTTTAATTTCTAACGAAGTGAGGATGGCACTTTAATGATAAAGAATATAGATATCTTACTAGAAAACTTTAACTCATTTATTTAAACAGGAGCAAGAATGATATAAATCTGGTGATACTAACATGCATAACTACACCGTGCATCTAACGAATGGAATAATGATCCCATCCTATCACATCGACAAGGACTCCTAAGACCACTGGCTGCTAGATCTCTCTGATTACATAAAAGAACTCATAGACTAAAAGAGTGTGAGACAAGAAATTAAAGTAGACTTTCAGCTTGACTAAATATTCAAGGAGAGCAAGCAGAATCAAGCCTTTAAGAAAATTAAAACATCACATGATAGTATTATGCAGGAGATATAGTAAGAAAAGCAGCTGGATGGTCTGCTTAACTACGATAGTAATATACTCAACGATGAGCCATGAAATTTGTCAATAACATAAAGGAATTAATATACATTTATTAAATGAAATAGTACTTGATAAAAAAGGAGCGGATCCACTAAGAAGTATGAGTACTTTTAGTTAATTAGGTAGATCGATTAATTGTGAATAATAAATTTAATATACCATTAACTCTCTAGTTTAATATATTTATAATTATTTCTATCAATAATTAATGCTATGATGCTTTCAATTTATATTTATAAAAATATACAAATAATGTGCACTTTACAAAAGTAATAAAAGAGTTAAGAAAAATATAAAATGAGTTAATAATTAATATCAAATAAAATCAATTGCTAAAGCAACATCAAATTCAATATTAATTATAGAATATTTCGTAGAAATTCTCAATAAATTTTTAATGATAGTAAATTTAGTGAGTATTTCCATATAAGATGGCTTTTTAATTTTCTATATTTAAATAATATTTCCTTTCTTTTAATAATCGAATTTGAAATTTGTAATTAATTTAAATGATTCTTGTAGTTTTAAAAATTTATTAAGTTTTAAATTTGTGGGTAATTATTTATTATAAATTTAAGATTTAGAATAAATATCAATTTTTTAGGGGGGGGGGAAATATTTATTTTTTAGATTAGAATTGATATTTATCATAAAAACTTAGTTTTTTCTATGAGGCTATCCAGTAAGATAAATAGAAGGATTAAAAAGAGAATTAATTATAAAAATCACACATCTTGTTCAAACATTATAGAAAAAATGAAATAAGTCGGTCCTTATATATATTAACAAAAATAATTTATTTTAAAAGTATTAACATTTAATATATTTAAATTAATTGTTATATATAAAAGTTTATTGTAAACTACTTCATTTTATATTATCAAGTCAAATTTTTAGCTATTATATTTAAATGAAAGCGTAAAAATTAATAGAATAAAATTATTTTATTAATGATAAATATGAAGAATATGGTGCTTTTTTTAAAAATAAAAAATGAAATACTTGTTAATATAAATTAACTTTAGATTATTTAAGAGGATAGGTATTGGGCATTATACTTAATTCTTCAAGGCAATAAGCGAAGACACAAACTAACTAGTTGGGGTAAAATGTGTGCAACGTAACGGAATAAGTGCAAATCAAAAAATATTGAGAACGAAGTTATCTTTCTATAAAAGTCTAACCACCCAGCAATAGTCTCAATAGTGGACCGTATGCGTTCCAAATCGTCATTTTATCTTGTACTTGAATATTATAATAGGGCTGACCAAGCTAGTTTCACTTCTAAAGTCGGAAAAATGCCTGAGGACATAAAGTGGATGATAACAGTTTAAAATCGAAGGCATGATGCATCTGCATATTTTGCATGTATTTAACAGAGATTTGAAATTAGCTAATGTTCTGCTACATTTTCCTGATATGGTCGGCAACGAAGAATAAATTGCTAAAAATTGAATTAAACATGTAGATCTTAAGTCACAAAAAATTAAAGTTAAAATTGCAGACTTAGGATTCTCGAAGATTCAGGCATACCCAAAAAAGCTATATGTCACTTATTGCGGTACACCAATTTATATGGCACCCGAAGTCATAAATAGAAGTGTATATAATTTTAAAGCGGATGTTTGGTCTTTAGGGATGATATTATTTGAACTTATAACAGGTAAATCACCTTTCAAAGCTGCGACAAACAAAGAGGAACTTAAATATATTAAAAGACAGTAGTAAATCAGAATTAGAGGGACTTGTTTTTCTCAAAGGAATGCCTGAGATTTATAAATTATTGCTTAACTTACAACTAGCATAAGCGGCCATGTTGGAAGGATCTGTAGGATCACAATTATAAATACATTGTGTATAATAATCAATAAAAGCCCATTAACACTTTAATGAGTGACCTTCATCGAATAATTATTATATTTTTTACATCCCACATCTCATTTATAAATTTAAACATAGTTATAAATTAGGCCAGTCATCAATATTTATATTTTTTTTTAAATATTACCATTCTTAAATTACTAGGTATCTCAAAATAACAAATGAATAGTTTGCTAATTTACAAACTTAAATTTACTATGCTTTTATTATTATATTATTAAAAAATATTGAGCTTTATTATTATTTTTTCTCTTAATATTTTTTCCCGTTACTTTTAATTTTATGCCTTAATTATAGTTATTTTGATGTTTATTAATAAAAGCAATTAATCAATTTACACGTTAGATTTTCTTTATATATTCCATTAAAGCATTATTCATATCTTAGATTTGATAAAATAATAGTTTATAAATTTATTAAGTTTTAAAAGAAATGCAATTTTTTAAGGAAATACTTAAAAATTTTTTAATTTTTATCATAATAAATTTGAGATTTTAATAATGTAATAAACTTGTAAAGAATTTTAGTGTGATATATAATTCCATAAAATTTGTTTAAATATATCTATATCTTCTATAATAAGCACTATATATTTTTATATTATTACTTTATTTATGTATCACAATTTCATAAGGCTAACTTAAAATAGTAATGGAAATGAATTTGAACTATAACAGATGATGTTAACAGAAGATAAAAAAGGAAGCCATTAGGACTAGATAAATTCATTTAATAAAATAGGCATGTCACAACTTCTCAAAGTACATAACACATTTAAACCTTAAGAAGAAAATATAAAGGAAAACTCAGTAGGTGTTAATGCTTATAGTAAATTATTACATATTTCATCAGCAAATCCATTTTAAAATATTTAGAAAAATGCATAGTAATTAATAAATTGGGAAAACAACTTACCTTAGTAAAAATAATCAAATAATTTTACTAGAATAAGAAATAATTGAATTTAAAAGTAGATAAATTAGGAAGATAATTAAAATAGTTCATTGAGTCTTTCTTATTTCATTATAATACCATGCTTCCTTACAGTTCAATTGTCTAATTCCGTATTAAGCAGACAGGCCAATAAAAAATTTAATATTAAATAGAAGAGAAGTCTTTTTGTTTTAAAAATAGAAATTAATTTCATTAACTACTCGCTTTGATAGACTTAAACTATTTACATCGCATTTAGCGGTATTTCAATCTAAATAAAAAATATTAGAAAGATTTTATTTTTATTTATAAAAATAATTATTAGTATTTTATTCTATCTCGTCATAGTTCTTAATTGATCTTTGATTAAACTTTTCCATTTAGCGATGAGAATGACATGATAGGACTTTCAATAAAAGATAGCAATGAGATTTCAAAATATCAAATTAAATTTAAGTTTTTTAATTGCTGCAACAAATCAATGATTATAACCTTATTCTTCCATTTATAAAGAAGTAGTATGGGTTAATGCCTAGATACGCAATATATTTTAATTCATCTTAATATTACAACATTAGATTTAAATATTTAATAATAAACTGAATTATTATTATTCAAATATTGCAAACGTTACATGGAATTGCTCCACTTTTAGACATCAGATTTTTGACTTGATCTCAAACATGAATGATTAGAAATACTCAAACGATAACAAAATATTGTACTACTACAACTCCTACTTTAACTACTAGTACTCCATTCCAAACAATAACAACATAAAGATTAGAATTTTTAAAAGATCATTAATCAGCAAAATTTTAACTGTCACGAAGTTGGTGAAGCTAAAGTTCAAAACAGAAGTAGAAATTACCTAAAGTTTGTGTTTTATCAATATTAATGCCTGTCTATAGCAAAAATTAATAAAAACAATGAAAACATAATTTATAAACTCACAGGCTATAAAAGTATATGTAAATTTATAAGAGTCCTAATAGTGGCAGGTTAGAATATTAAGATTAATATTATAAACATATAAAAATTATATGAAAGGAAAGTGATAAAAGTATTGTGGCAGACCTTGTCTATGACCAAACAAATATCTATTTAAGTTTGAATTTTTTCTCTGTTAGACATATCAATAATTATATTTAAAAATATCATTCTTAGGTTTTAACAAATCTTAAATTATTTAATTTAGGGCAATATTGTGAATAAAGGGGAATAAATTCTTAAAGAAAGCAAAAACGATTATCATTAGAATTCACATTCTAATAATGGTAGTTTCTATACAGATTAGCAAAGATCCATGAAGACAGTAGGTTTTAAAAGATCAGATGCCAGGTGGATTTATTCCTAAGAATTGATTCAAATTGATAATGATGATGCCAATCATGAATGTAAATAATTATAATATTATTATGTCTATAATTTTATATATTTGTGTTTCTTCAAAATACTAATAATTTTTACTAATATCATTAAAGTGAGTGGAATGTAGATGCTAGCAGTGAGGAGATCGAAACCTGGGAAAAGTATAAAAATACAAAAGACAGACCGAAAAAAACTCAAAAAATTAGATTTATTCCTTTATTGCAGAAACATAGTAATAAAATCGGCATCTAGGATAAATGAGCATCACTAAAACAGTTTGTCTGATAATTCTTATAATAATTTTGGCAGTTCTCCCCATGACTATAAAAGCTTGATTTTCTTGAGCTATGATTATTGTAAGATTGATAAATTCAGTGAGAAGCAATCAATGCTGGATAGTCTTCGTTAGGTAGAATCTAATTATTCAATCCATAGGTTTCTTAATAAGAATAGTCTTCTTAAGAATGATATTGCTTCTCAGTATGATGAGAAAATCTAAACTATTCTATATTTTAGTTCTTTTATGATTTTATTTGTAAAGTTTACTAAAATGACAGTGGTCTTAAGCTGCCCTCTTAACTTAACAAACTCAGCACCACACAGTCCCCATCCTCTGTTAAGAGCTCTGATAATTAGAAAAATATGAGCTCTTTTTAGAAAGACATAGAAGCCATTGATTCATTTACCCAAATATAAAAGTAGCAAACTATGAGGTAAACACTTAGTAAAAAAAAATCTTCCTTCAAAAACATGATTCCGGTTAGTCCTAATAAGTTTTTAGAACAATATAAAAATATTCCTAAATCACAGTCCTCATGATCTCTGAATTAAAGCCCTAGGATGCAAATTTATTTATAATATATTTCAAAAGGCTAAACGATTTTTGAGTAAATATTGAGAATATCCCAAAACTCATTATAAAAAACACATCTCCAAGAAAAGTAAATTCCAATACATGTCAATTTAGAATTCTTGTAAATCTTTTGACAATTGTAATGAAAATATCTCAAATTAATATAATGATTAGATTAATCATGAAAATGACGAGATTTCTGGATGCACTAGTTAATTTGCTATGGTAAATTAATGATAACAGTATTGTTCTTGTCCTTTATTTTAAAGCTTCTTAATTGCCAGATAATTAAGTTCTTTTAAATTTCCCTAAGAAAATAATATTTTTAATAAAAAAATAATATAATATAATTATTCATTAAATAAGTTCTTGCTATATTAACATTATGAAAGTGCCAATATGTTCAATAAACTCTAAAATATATACTTTATACATAATAAATTGAATTTTTTCTGTAGACACATATTATTGTTAATTTAAGTCTTGAAATCTAACTTTGAAAATAACTAAACTTTTGAATAATAGTTACATTTATTGTGAAGCAAAATAATTGAATAAATAATAATCAATTTCCAATTGAAATACTTTACTTCAAATTTTATTCAATAATTATGATTAATCTAACAACCATAATTTTTGAATAACTATTTAAGCTTATTGCTTAGCTATCATAGCAACTCCATTTCTAAAAAATATACAGTAGCAACCAGCTAAAATGCCTCTATAAAATCCAAAGTTTCAATGATTTTTAATCGCAATTTTGTAAAGGAAATCATATTCCCGCTAATTTAGACAAATATTATTTTACTGCATTAAATTTAAATTACATTTCTCTTCTCATTTCATATTCAGTTCCAAACAAGCGATTTATTTATTATAAAATTCTTAGTTTTTCTATACATTAAAATTTTAATTTAATTTTCTTCAAAAATATAATTTCTTTAATTAATTATTTATCCTTTAAATATATTAGAAATCCAAAATTATAAAGTGCAGAACTATATTTATTATCTCATTTTATATATTCTCATTACCAAGTCTTTTAATTCCCCAATTTTAACTCTTTCTTTAGCTGTGTCCAAGAACTTTACTCTCAGATTGAATTTAACTTTTAATACAATCCAATGGATATATCAGCCAAAATGATACACAAGCTGCTGTGCCACTAACAAAATATTGCCCTAACTTAGAACTCATTAAGTTAGTGTTTCTCTAAAAACTATCAAATATTAAGAAGTAAGAGGTTATTAATTCTAGATTTTTGCAAAGAGTCATTTAAAAACCTCTGTACATGGAATTTAAAGGAATTTATAAATGGGATAGGAAAAATATATAGTACCATCAAATTTCCAAGATTAATTAGTCTATCTTTTTATTTTGGCGTTTACAAAAGGACTTTCTAGTACTGATCTTACTAAGCCAGCAGCCATACCTCAAAATATTACTTTGGATTACATTCAAGCAGTATATGAAATTAATAATATAACATTTTAGATTATTATTTAATTTCACTTGTGAGTAGCTTATTGCCCTGTAAAATTTATGCAACTGCTTCTACAATTGCAAATTAAGAATTTCTGAAAACAATCGATCCAAGTATTGGAGGTATCATACCTCTGTTAATCCAATAGCTTCATCTTTTTGATATATGTATTTTACTATTGTAATGTATTTCTGTTGCTTTAATATTCTGTTTTGGCTCGCATCTTAGTTTTTATTTTAACAATGGATGGCCGGAAATTGTACTTGTTGTTCCATATAAAAAACCGGTGGTTAGTTATAAAAAAACATTTTTCTAGGAATTTAATGAGTTTTTTTCCAAAAAGCTTGTTTTGACTCCATTATAGATATTTGATTACGTAATTGTATTTTAAAAAATATAAATAACTAAAGATGGAGACATTTGTTCATAAACATATATCTAATTTTAAAAACATTAATTTAATAGATGAAATAAAATTATGTTATTATTCCATTCTGTTAATTTTTTCTAAGCTGCCTACATAACTATCATAGAAGCTCCATATCTTTAAAAAAATATACTCTTGCTTCCAGCAATTATACCTCTTTACATACCCATATTTCTGAATAATATTTCTTACTCTTTCCCTAACAGTAGTACCGAACTGCGCTTTTTCAGCATATATTTAATTCTTAAAAAACTCCAAGGGCAAATTAGCCAGAAAGACAAGCAAGCTGAAGTATGACTAGCAACGAATTATCATATTTTAGTTACAAATAACTTAGTATTCCTTCTGTAGTAATCTTGGAAGATATAGAAGGAAGTTAGTAGTCCTGCGTTTCTTATATTTACTATGACAAATCCTTTATAGATGTGTGTGAATTCCGAGGTTTAACCTATTTGTCTCTTTACTTTTGCATACTCAAAAGGGCATTTCATAATTGAACAAGCTATGCCTCCTACAGAACCTCCTGCTATAACTCTAGGTTCTAAACCTGTAGTGAATGGAATCTTTTAGTCATATATGCATAATACTAATCAATAAAGTTTAATTATAATTATATCAAATTTAAAATGGTCATAAGTACATTGAATATAAATTTTGAATACTTAGTGTAAATAACATCCAATAAAGCAAATTGTGAACTTTTGTACTATATAGACCCAAAGAATGGGGGAAAACATCCTCTATAAAATTCAATCCACTGCTCTTTTGAGTACACACTCTTGAAAGTCTTAACATATCCTCCTTGATCAAAGAACTCCACTAAGGCTTGCATTTTAGTTTTTATTTTATCAAAGGGGTGATTCACCATTGTGTTAGTAACACCGTAGAGAAATTTAGTGATCAAAGTAAACATCCCTTCCTATAGCAAGGAGGATCTTTTATGACTGTGAGACATTAATAATTAATAATAAAAGAGGTACTTTGCTACTTATTTTAAGAGGACCAGGGGAAGTTGTATTTAAAATTATACTCCCCATCAAATAAATAAGTAATAATTTAAATTTCAAAAGAGCAATTAATTAAATTAACAGTGTTGCAAAAATATGAATATTAACATCTTCACAAACTTATCATACTCAGTGTGCAAAAATAAAGAGTTCTTAGGCTCAGAATTGGCTCTAGAATAGGAAGAAGAGAATTTCTAGAAGGAATTTGAGATGCTGGTCTGGTCTATCCCAAGGATTAAGTCTATAAGCCTTTAGGTTTCGATCAGAGAGATGAAGAGGAGGAGGAAGAAGAAGATATGGACAAGGGAAACTCAGATCGTGAGTTTGATGACTATGCAGAAGAGATTAAGGAATCAGAAACAGATATACCTCCAATGGATGTTGGAAGTTGAAGAGAATTATTATAAATTATAAATATAGAAATTAAACTAGGAGATTAATTTTCATTAATTCATAAAGCCTTCATAATGCTTGAATTCGGATAAATTGATTTATCCATTCTATAATTGAGGGTACAAATAAGATGCCTATATTTATTTAATTCATCACTCAAAATTTAATTGTATATTTTTTTAAAAAAAATTTGCAATGATATTTTTATATTGGCTCAATTTCAATGCTAAGAGATTAAGAATAACTTTTCATAGATTTATCAAAATATTTTTTTTAAACGAAGACCCTTGAAATTTTTGAGACATTTTACCAAGCATTGCTTGAGTTTCCTGAACTATAATATTATTTTCTCTCATATTTTCAAGAATGCTCTATATTTGTTTTCTTAAGTTAAGTTCATCTGATCCTCAATCATTTATTTATACATTTATTCTTGATAGAGTTCAGGCAAATCCTTCTTTTAAGACATCTAAAAAATGCTGAATTTATTTTCTTGCTATCGAGTTGGACTTTCTAGAGAGAAACAGCTTTGCGAAATATTCGAAATAGATTGATAAGCAATTTGCAGTAAAACAAGCGGATCTAATTCGATTTTATTCTTAGATTTATTATGCAGAGCATACCCTTCTTTATCTTATGATAAATAAGCATGAGGTTAAGATTGAGATTTATATGTTGGTACAACTTAAGTCTTATACTGAGACTTTAAATATATATTGATTTGAGGTCTAGAAATTTGAAGCAGAAAATTTTTAGTAAAAAAACTCATTTTTTTTCTTTATAACATGCTTCAAGTTTCTAATGTCAAAATTTGTTTGTCTAAATCAATTTTAATGCTGAGCTTAAGAATACTGGAAATCTTTTTTGTTAATTACATTAGTAATAGTATTATCAATAGTTTGCTTAAAAAAACATTGTGCAAAATGCCAAATTACTGTTTTTAATTGCTTAAATTAAATAGAAGTTAATTAAACTGTTCTTGAGATATTTTTTTATTTTAATTTGGCTGAATTATTTTCTTTTCTGGAGGCATAATCGGCATTATGGGATACTATTCCTTCAGAAAATATGTTTAATTATGAGTAATCTATTCTTAAATTCTTCTAGACCTTGTTACATTTTATGAGGATTTCCTGTTGTTTAGACTTTAATTATAAGACCTTACCTCTATTTTTTTAATTCAATTTATTGCTATCTTGGCTGTCAAGTCTCTATATTTAATGACTATATACACTTGCCTAAGGGGACCTTTTTTATTTTCTTACAACTCGAACATCTTATTGTTGTTATACAGCTTAATTAAAAAGCTTTTACCTAATTGTATTATCCACTCTACTTTCTATCTAAAAAAATATTATATGAGCTGTTCTATTAGATATTCTTAGTTGTTTGATCTTACTTTATAACTTTAGGTTAGTAAACTTCTTGTGATACAAGCTTGAATGGATATTTTGAAGCATCTTATTCTTCTCTGTTGTTTATTATGCCTTTTGATAGTTAGTAGCTCTTCTAGATATGTGTGTTATGCAATATTATATATAAAATACTCAATAAATTCCTAGTATCGATTTTTATTTGCTCTTGCGAAATTTTTTTCCACTGAAATTTGAAACTTCATATCTTTATAGTAAGGCGTTGAGGTGATAGCACTTAAATTTATTTCACTCTATTTATCATATTCATTATAGTTGACATTATTATAATCACTAAACTTCTTTTAACCCAATTAATTGCTTGAACTGATATAATTTTTCTTAAGTTATGAAACTTTTGATTTTGCTAATTCATCTTGAGTATATTGAACTTCTAAGTGTTATAAGAACTTTTCATTTAAATAGTAGAATGCTCCTTTATGTTTTAATGCGAGGATTTTTCAATTTCATTGATATTTATCCTTTAGATTATAGGTTAAAGCTTAATTATTTGCTAATTATTAAGATTTATCTAGCTCCTCCTAATTAGATGAGTTTTAAACTCCCAGATTGCTAATAAGTTGTGATAATTTATTTAGCAGCTGATTTTTACTATTTTATATTTAGGAATTAATAAGCAAGTCAATTTTGTTGAAAATGAAGAGTCTTCCTTAATTCAGGCTAAATTTGTTTTTTTTATTTTTACCTACTAAAGCAACTGAATCGCTAATATTTAACTAAAAAGATATTAATTTAAGTTAAAGAAGTTAACTATTTTTCACTCATTTAAAACCTAAAAAATATTTCCACAAAGATTGATTTTACATTATTGTAAAATATACGTAAAGTTTAGTTTTCAAACTACAATTATTGCTTAATTTAAGTATATGAGATTAATCTTGATGTGACCTGTCTTATAATACTTAATTGTTGTTATATTTCTATTTTTAAAGCTTTATAATTGTAATATGGATTGAGTAAATTTCTAAATAATTAATTTTCAAAAATTGTTTAATTTACAAATTAATGAGGCTTGCCATGAAATAAGTTCTATTTTAAAAGACATTTAAAGTTATTAATAATTAATTGAGCATAATTTAAATATTGTATAAAAGCAACCCAATTATATACATAAACTATTCGAGGTATCGATTGGATCTTTCCCTTATTAAATTTGCTCAACATTTTGCAACTCTTTTACAAAGAAATATTCTCGCCAATTATAGCAATTTTACATGTAAAGTTCATCTCCTAAATCAAATTCTTATTACTAATCAAGTTAGAATGCTTCTGGAGTTAGAGAAGCATAGTAATAACTAAAATATTAAATAAATATTTTAAATATAGTATATATTCAATAATTTTTTTTCAAATAAAGAAAACAGTTTAGGTAATTTCTATTTTGATTACTATTTATTCTTATGGTTTATTTTTATTGGTAAAAAAATTTAATATAAAATTAAGGCAGATTAAGGATTGTCTGCAAATGTGTTCTTATAATTAGTATTTCTTATATTTACCTTTACTCTTGGAGTTTTATCTCTATGAGTGAGCTCAAAATAAAAATCTTAGATTTCTCTCTCTATGGTTAGAGTGTATTTTACAAATCTGATTTATTATATATTTATTTCTCATTGTGGTTCTAGCTAATTTGAGTGATAATTATCATTTTTTTAATTTCATATGACTTTATTTAATTGTGCCATTTTCCATTGAAATTAGATCATTATTTATAGAGTCTCCTTTCAATCTGAAGCTCGCACCACCTGTGTTTCTCAATGAATAAAAAGTATATTAACTCAAGCTAATTTATATCTTTATTACATCTTAACTGCTTTGATCTAATTAATCCTCTGAAAAGTCATTTCTATCTTCCATATTAAATTAATTATTGAATTTATCTGCAATATCTGTATTGTTCTTGTTTTAGTATAAGTCTGAAAATATTCCATCATTTCGCTTAGAATGTTTAAAACAAATTAAATTAATTAATGGAATATGTTATAAAAAAGGTTAATAATTTCATTATTTTAAATTTAAAAATGAATTTTACGGAGTCATTTTCTCATATTACGCTGAGTTATGAATAATTTTAATTTTATAAGTGAGAATACTAATTATTACATAATGAAGCAACAAGAAAATTGATTGATAATATTTGAATAGTTTTGAAATGCATTCTGTTTTCTTCTTGCACTTGATTTGCTTTAATTATCTATATGATTATATAATTGATTCATGTTCACTACAACTTAAGTTTTCATTTTCTTGCTTTCTTGGCTTCTTAGATAGCTTGAATCATTTAGTAGTAGTCTTCAATTTTCATCTAATCTTTATACTAATCATATGATTTTTAAAATATTTGGCTCATTTGACTTTAATTATCCCTCCCTAATGATCCATTTAAAATAAAAGTTTTTATTGAACTTAAATAAACATTAATTAAAAGATCAATATTTATCTATCTTTCTTGAAGTAACTTTTATCTTTGAGCCTCTCTTTAAGCTATCCAAAGCTGATTCACCAGTTAATTCTAAATGTTTATTTGGCCTGAGCCATCCATTAGATTTTACTAGATCTTTCTCAAATTGCTGTGCAATCATGAGGAATTCAAATTAACTTATTAGAAAATCTTTCCCTAGCTCTTGATAGTCTTGCTTTGTATAGCATTGAATTTAAAAGGTCTTTTATTTTTTAGCAATGATTAATAAAAATATTAATTCGTCATTATTCAATAAAATTTCACCCTCTATATCTCTGTAGCCAAAGAAAGAATTCTCATAAGTAAAACTATTTGTGATACTAAACTCATCCCAAGCTACAACTCTCCCTGTTCCCAATTTATCCGAGGTAAAAATTTTATACTCACATTTTTTCAAAGCTAATCTATGATTCTTTTTTGCGAAAATCCTTGGAAGCAACCTTGTTTTTGTCCAGCAAGTAAGGCCTCCTTTTGAGGCTGTGTTACACCCATAAAAGAATGAACTCAACTTTTTAGAATGACAGTGATAATCACAGAAAATCTAGATTCTTTTTTAACTTTATAAAGAAGGTTGCATATTTTAACTTGATATTTGCTGTTTATTCATATTTTGCATTCTTCGTTTTAGACTTAATTTTTCTGGATAAAGATCTTAATCAAGCCGCTTTTATTGTCATTTTAAATCAAAGCCGATAGAGTTATATCTTGAATTACCTAAAATCACTTCATCAGGGCAAACACAAGGAACAAGAATATATCATATTTTTATCATAATTTCTTAATTTGAGGATCATCTTAAAAAAACTTATATAGTTTAATTTATCAAAGAGGAATGAATCTAATTATTAATCATAAGCTTTATATTAAGCTGTTTTTATATTTATATATACAGTATCAAGCAATTCGAAAAAAAGTTAAAAATAATTGAAATTTTATTATAAAATATTATCAACTTAATATTATTTAAATTAAAATTTAACAGATAATTTTTCCCATCTCTGTATATCCCCTTAATAAAATTTTAATCAGTTAAGAATTCATTAAATTTGGATAAAGACCTAAATGTATCAGTATTTATTTTAGGAGAATGTCCATTTATAAATAGAAATTTAATGGTTTTTAATGGCGATTTTTCCCTCTTATTAAGAAATGATTTCTAAATAAGCAAAAAACAAAAAAGTAAATATTAAAAAATTTAATTTAAAATTAATTAGTTAATGAGTAATCTCAAATTAAATTTAACATATCACTGTTTAATACTAAAATTAAACATTCAATCTTAGTCACGACGTAGACGTATCTGAGTGATTCGATTTGTCAATCCGTGACGTATTTCGTCGTGAAGACAAAAAACTCCGAAAAACCACCCCGCTCCCCATTCCACATCACTCCAAACCGATATGCATTCGAAGTAAGAACCCCTATTACTAGTGGCATTTCTGCTCAACTAGTTACGGGGAGTACTTCCCACAGAGCTCGCAGAGATCTGCTTCCTGTAAACAATTAAAGAGGGTGGTGAAAACTCTTCCAAGTCCCACCGCTGCTGATAATGTAGTCTCTGTCCTTTCGCTGTGGTAGCCTTGTAACCAAACTTAGTGTGGGAGAAAATACCTTATCGTTGACTTCTGAATTTTAAATAAATGAAATATAAGTCTCTCCTGAGTGTGTTCTCGACAATATAATAATTTGCTTTTTTTTTGCTTGAACTTAAATATATTTAGTCACTTTAATTATTAACTTGGGTATATCTAGAGGGGTATAGCCTAATATTTCTTATAAAATATTCCTTTATCTCCAGGTTTTATTCGAAAGCTCAACGCCGGCTTATCTAATCTTACAAATGTTAATTTTCTACACTTATAATTTTGCTTAGGATTTTTGAATAAGTTATAGGCTTTGCAAAAGCTGTATTCACGCATTCTTTAGAGTTAATATTAGAGGGACCTAAATTTAAATTTTAATAAGTACACTACTTTTTCACCAATCAAAACCCCAAAACCCCTTAATGAGGTTTATAAGTGCTTTGATTTGTAGGGAATTTGTTAGGGGTTGGGGTTATTAATTAATGCGAGACAAAAATAGCAAGCTTTTGGGTCTATTTATGATGAAGAGTATATAGATTTCGTGTTTAAACTGCGATATGGATGTGATATATACAGTGAATAAGTCAAACTAGTACTGAACTATAAGTCTATTGCACTGCTCTTATATCGAAGTCCATCATTGTTCGATCCCACTGTCTTATAGCCGTATAACTAAAGCAATAATAGCTGAATTCTATGCCTAAGAGGAAGTCAAAGTTTCTATAGAAGCATATTGACTATCTTATTAATGAAAAAACTTTGAAGTATTGGGCTCACTTCTCTCTCGACTAACGAGCATAATGGTTCACCGCCAGTTCCCTGAGTTGAAGATCTCTGCATAGTCTGTTGCAAACATTTATAAACTAAACGGTATATCTTACAAAGGTGTAAATCGTATCAAGAGAGTAATTGATTTCACTCTGCCATTATACAACAACAACTAAATTATATTTATAATTAAATGCAGAGAGCTAATAGAATAATATTAAGTTTATTCATGCTGACGAGGCTGTGTTTACATTCAACACTTTCATCA
>ARYC01001353.1:0-15326 GCA_000711775.1 Oxytricha trifallax | reverse complement strand
TAAATAGTTTTCGCAAATCAAAGTTGGTAAGTAGAATAATCTAAAATCTAAGAATCACTCTAATGCAAATTATATATGGATATCTGGATCTACTAAAGATAAGCAATCAACGCAGTTGATTCAAACTGGATTTCTATCTCTGATTTAAAATTCAAGCCAGCTATACTCTAATCGTCTTTAAGAAAACAATCCCTATTTAAAGCCTTGAGAAGCAAAGCTTGCACATAAGCGACTTGAGATAGTAAAATGTATATGGAAGATTAGTTGAAGCCAAAGTAAATTTCTAAGAAGTTGCGAGTGACAGCAGAGTTTGTATCAAGAACTGTTGAGAAGTTTAAGGCATGAATTAAGAACCTAAGTATTGCCTCCTTAAGAACCTAAAAAATCTGGCAAGAGGAGGGAGAGAGATAATGAGCAGCTGGTTGCTGCAGTTGTCGAATGCATTGAGGAAGTTGGGATTTATCAATGCACTGGAAGAAATATACATAATCGATTGCAAGAAATGAAAACGAGTTCGCCATTATAGTATACATTCAAAGTCCTTGCATCTCAACGATTCATAAAATTCTCAAGGAGTAGTTTTATTTGAAGTTTGGTAAGACAGAGGCGGCGAATATCAAATATAGAGATCCTGCTTATAATGGCAAGCGCTTATGGGTGAGTCGACTGTTATCAAGTTCTTAAGTGAAGATGCAGTAATTATATCAGTTGATGAAAGTAATTTCAGATCTGACTACTTGCCTCCTAAATAGTGGTCACTAAATCAAAAGAGTATTATTGGCAAGAGGAGTGAGAGAGATACTAAACTCATCACAACCAAGAATCGCAGTAAAATCATCGCAGGCGATAAGGAGTTGCAGTATGGAGAGATGCTGCTTGGCAAGCAGTTGAATGATAAATAATTTTAGGAATAATCAAATGAATCGGATGCAGTTTCATTTATAAGATCAAGAAATTTGCCTGCTTAAAATACTACTCAAAGCATTAAGCTTTAAGCTGCTGCTAATGCTTCGTTATCATCCAATCATCATTCACTATTGTAGACTAAAGCAAAACCAATTTCAAAATCTCATTCTAGTAATAGTAGTTTGACCAAGTTTGCAAAGCAATCTAATTTTTAGAAATCAGAGAAATCATCAAGCAGTTCTAAAGTAAGCGATTTGATCACATTTTTTATTGGATTATTTTTAGAAGTCAGTTCTTATGCAAACTCCACCTCGTTAGAATTTGTAAGCTAAGCAGAAGCTGAATAAAAATTTATCTCCTATTCCTAAAGTGGAAGACAGTGCCCAAAACTAATCGAGTACTCTGAAGAAGTTCAGAAATATGAAGTTGCAGAGCACTGTCAAGAAAGTCACTTCGGATGATGAACAGATTAAACGAATTCATTCAGGGCTCACGCCATTGATCGACCGAGTATCAAAACTAAAGTTGCAATCGACTTTGAAGAAATCAAGCAGGTCTTTGTTAAGTTCGAGATAGAGAGAAGTGATTCAGCTAACTCCTAGAAAGCTATCGCTCTCAGTATTAAGCAGCTCGAATATAGATGAGAGTAAGTACAAGAAGTTGATTTGAAAGTTGATGGTTGTTGCATGGTGATAGTCTATGATATGTTGGTTCTATTCTTGACTTTGGTAAACTATCCTATTGAACTGAGTTGGAGCGATTACTTATCTTTGATAGCATTAAGAGCGAGAGAGATGAAAGTCTAAAAGTAATCTCTGGAAATTATAGGATGATTTCAACTCCTATGCTAGATGAAGATACCCTGAAGATATCTCTTGGATTGGATGGTTCTGCTCTATGATTGCATGAATCCGCGCTAAGGTTGTACGGATCCATGTAGTATGATTCCAGGTTGTATGGATCCAAGTTGTATCAATCCAAGTTGTATGGATCTGAACTTAAATTACAGGATTCAGCACTCAGGTTGTATGGTTCCAGATGAAGATACCCTGAAGATATCTCATGGTTGCATGGTTCCAGATTCCACAAAATCAACATATCTAACTTTAGACTCCAAATCATTATGCATACTATCATCAGACTATTATCATGACAACTCTGCTATCGTTCTCAAATTTATTCAACCTCTCTTATAGGTGACCTATAACCAAATCAGAGCCAACTTGAAGAATCAAAGGATGGTATCAAACCCATAGCATTGTTGTCAGATCAAATCCAGCTTAATTTAAACTATAAACCAATCTCACAATATCAAAAGGAAATGCTTGCCAATTTAGGTGATTATGGTTTAAAAGCTAGGCAGTTGTCTATTGAAAAATAAATAATGAAGAGATAGCAATACTCTATGAGTCTGATAGCTGCAATTGCGGTTGATAGAGTGGTATCGACTCAAATAATTGAAGGAGGATTCGATTCAGTACTATTCGAAAACTTTATCTATCAGACGCTAAGAAGTATAAGAACTGACAAAGATTTATGCAATAAGAAGGTGGTGCTCTTGATGGATAATGCGATAATTCATAAATATTCAGAGATGCTTGCGACTGCTCGTCGCTTCAAAGTCAATGTTCTTTTCAACGCAGAATACTCGCCCTGGCTCAACCCAATCGAATAGTTGTTTGCATACATAAAAAAGAACCTCAAGCAGCAGAATATTAATAGCAAGTAAGTATACTATGATAACTAAAATTTAGAGTGCAGCTGGTCAAGCGCATCCAAGAGATTATCAAAAATATGAGCGAGGATGATTTTCGAGGACTCTGGGCATTTAGCATCAAGAAGTGGATTCATACTATGAGGTATGGCTTTGTTTGAGATACTACTCAACACTTAGAATTGCACCTTAAAATGAAAATCCTAAAAGTGCCTATAATTCTTGCATCTTCTATACAACTGCAACTACTATTGAAGTTGCTATTACTACTGCTGCTAAGACTGTAATTAAAATAAAACCTCTCTCAATTAAAATGCAATTTACATATTAAAGCACATAGATTAATTATAAATCACTGTATTTTTAAAATCTCTAATTCATATTTTATAGTATATTATTGCATATGAAGTCAAAAATGGAAACTAAAACTGATCAATAAACTTTCCTTGTAAAAATCACAAATTCTATAGGGTTCGCTCCTGACTTTAATCAACTTGACACCAAACTTTTTTTAAATCAACTCTAATAAAAATTGAGAAAGCCCTCAAAAGTTTCAATTTGTGCGAGGTGAAACTGCACATACTACTTTACTTTCAAATTTAGAGTACTACTTACAATGACATAGTTGAATTGAGTGCGATAGCAATCGATATATTTCTTCTCATAAATGCATGCTCTGACTATTGATAAATTACAGTTTTGTGGATGCAAAACTAAGATGACTAACTAAAGTTGTAAGACTACACTCAACACAATCATAATACCTTGATAGATTACTGGAATTGAGCTCCTGCTCACTCAAAATCATAACAACCAATAAATTTAAACAAATACACAAAATCATCGAGCAGCAAGCAGACCTTAAGATTTATGACTAATCTCGATGAATTCAAGTTGATAGAGCTGACTTAGCGTATTGATCATGAATTTCAGTTCATAAAGCGGATTTGACGACTTTGAGAATGAAAGTGGGGTTTTTGGAAATTTTTAGTATAGCAGTGTCATTACTTCTACTATTGCGCGCTCATGCTAGTTTTGGTCCTTTTAAACTGAATCCACTCAAAATATCAATAATTGCGCGACTGCGCTCAATCTATATCCAGCAATCACGATCTCGCCGATTCAAAGCAAATTTGACCATATACTAAAATTTTTCAAGATTTTGACCTCTCCTCTCTAAATTGACTTTGGTCACTCCATATTTTGTAAAAATGACCAATTATACTAAATGCAACAGACAACCCCAATTTTTGTCGATTTTTACTACAAGAACCCTGAAATGGTCAGTTTCACAAATAAAATCTACTTTGGTCACTTTTATGGACACTTTAGTTGTAAATGTGCGTTTTGACCCCGAAATTGGCTATTCAGCAAAAATAAGACAGACATGAATTGAAACACAAAATTTGACCACTTTGGTCATGGGTATCCACTTTGGAAATTTGATAGAGTAATACTAAGATTAATCTCGATTTTGACCTCAAATGCAAATAAAAGTGATCATTATATAAAAAAAACTAGCATTTTGTCCACTTTTCGCAAATAAGTCAATTCACGTAGAAGATCAGTAGCAATAATTTATATAATTAATTTTGTATTTTTATTTTACTTATTCCCCGATTCGAATGTATTTTATCAATATACAGATTAGAGATGTCGTTCGATTGAGAGAGTTGAGGTTTTAAGTTTGTGCGGCTATTGAAATTATTTTCTGTTAATTTAATAGGTTTCAAACATATATGGGTTCATAGTTTGTAGTCAAATTCAGCCAAAATACTTTACATAAATTCGATTTGCAGCGTTTATGAAAAAAACCTCTGAATTCTTTAATCGCACACTATACAGATTAGAGATGTCGTTCGATTGATAGAGTTGAGGTTTTTATTTTGTGCTGCTTTTGAAATTATTTTCTGTAAATTTCATAGGTTTCATATATGGGTTCATAGTTTGTAGTCAAATTTAGCCAAAATACTTTACATAAATTCGATTTGCAGCGTTTATGAAAAAACCTCTGAATTCTTCAATCTTACACTATTCAGATTAGAGATGTCGTTCGATTGAGAGAGTTGAGGTTTTTAGTTTGTGCGGCTATTGATATTTTTTTCTGTAAATTTCATAGGTTTCATATAAGGGTTCATAGTTTGTAGTCAAATTTAGCCAAAATACTTTACAAAAATTCGATATGCAGCGTTTATGAAAAAAACCTCTGAATTCTTCAATCGCACACTATACAGATTAGTGATGTCGTTCGATTGAGAGAGTTGAGGTTTTAAGTTTGTGCGGCTATTGATATTTTTTTCTGTAAATTTCATAGGTTTCATATAAGGGTTCATAGTTTGTAGTCAAATTTAGCCAAAATAATTTACAAAAATTCGATATGCAGCGTTTATGATTAAAACCTCTGAATTCTTCAATCGCACACTATACAGATTAGAGATGTCGTTCGATTGAGAGAGTTGAGGTTTTTAGTTTGTGCGGCTTTTGATATTATTTTCTGTAAATTTCATAGGTTTCATATAAGGGTTCATAGTTTGTAGTCAAATTTAGCCAAAATAATTTACAAAAATTCGATATGCAGCGTTTATGATTAAAACCTCTGAATTCTTCAATCGCACACTATACAGATTAGAGATGTCGTTCGATTGAGAGAGTTGAGGTTTTAAGTTTGTGCGGCTATTGATATTATTTTCTGTTAATTTCATAGGTTTCTTATAAGGGTTCATAGTTTGTAGTCAAATTTAGCCAAAATATTTACATAAATTCGATTTGCAGTGTTTATGAAAAAAACCTCTGAATTCTTTAATCGCACACTATACAGATTAGAGATGTCGTTCGATTGATAGAGTTGAGGTTTTTAGTTTGTGCTGCTTTTGAAATTATTTTCTGTAAATTTGATAGGTTTCATATAAGGGTTCATAGTTTGTAGTCAAATTTAGCGAAAATACTTTACATAAATTCGATATGCAGCGTTTATGATTAAAACATCTGAATTCTTCAATCGCACACTATACAGATTAGAGATGTCGTTCGATTGAGAGAGTTGAGGTTTTTAGTTTGTGCGGCTTTTGAAATTATTTTCTGTAAATTTCATAGGTTTCATATATGGGTTCATAGTTTGTAGTCAAATTTAGCCAATATACTTTACAACAATTCGATATGCAGCGTTTATGATAAAACCTCTGAATTCTTCAATCGCACACTATACAGATTAGAGATGTCGTTCGATTTAGAGAGTTGAGGTTTTTAGTTTGTGCGGCTTTTGAAATTATTTTCTGTAAATTTGATCGGTTTCATATATGGGTTCATAGTTTGTAGTCATATTTAGCCAAAATACTTTACATAAATTCGATATGCAGCGTTTATGAAAAAAACATCTGAATTCTTCAATCTTACACTTTACAGATTAGAGATGTCGTTCGATTGATAGAGTTGAGGTTTTAAGTTTGTGCTGCTTTTGAAATTATTTTCTGTAAATTTCATAGGTTTCATATAAGGGTTCATAGTTTGTAGTCAAATTTAGCCAAAATACTTTACAAAAATTCGATATGCAGCGTTTATGATTAAAACATCTGAATTCTTCAATCGCACACTATACAGATTAGTGATGTCGTTCGATTGAGAGAGTTGAGGTTTTTAGTTTGTGCGGCTTTTGAAATTTTTTCTGTAAATTTCATAGGTTTCATATAAGGGTTCATAGTTAGTAGTCAAATTTAGCCAAAATACTTTACATAAATTCGATATGCAGCGTTTATGAAAAAAACATCTAAATTCTTCAATCGCACACTTTACAGATTAGAGATGTCGTTCGATTGAGAGAGTTAAGGTTTTAAGTTTGTGCGGCTATTGAAATTATTTTCTGTAAATTTCATAGGTTTCATATAAGGGTTCATAGTTTGTAGTCAAATTTAGCAAATACTTTACAAAAATTCGATATGCAGCGTTTATGAAAAAAACCTCTGAATTCTTTAATCGCACACTATACAGATTAGAGATGTCGTTCGATTGATAGAGTTGAGGTTTTAAGTTTGTGCTGCTTTTGATATTATTTTCTGTAAATTTGATAGGTTTCATATAAGGGTTCATAGTTTGTAGTCAAATTTAGCCAAAATAATTTACAAAAATTCGATATGCAGCGTTTATGAAAAAAACCTCTGAATTCTTCAATCGCACACTATACAGATTAGAGATGTCGTTCGATTGAGAGAGTTGAGGTTTTAAGTTTGTGCGGCTATTGATATTATTTTCTGTAAGTTTCATAGGTTTCATATAAGGGTTCATAGTTTGTAGTCAAATTTAGCCAAAATCATTTACATAAATTCGATATGCAGCGTTTATGATTAAAACATCTGAATTCTTTAATCGCACACTATACAGATTAGAGATGTCGTTCGATTGATAGAGTTGAGGTTTTTATTTTGTGCTGCTTTTGAAATTATTTTCTGTAAATTTCATAGGTTTCATATATGGGTTCATAGTTTGTAGTCAAATTTAGCCAAAATAATTTACAAAAATTCGATATGCAGCGTTTATGATTAAAACCTCTGAATTCTTCAATCGCACACTATACAGATTAGAGATGTCGTTCGATTGAGAGAGTTGAGGTTTTTAGTTTGTGCGGCTTTTGAAATTATTTTCTGTTAATTTCATAGGTTTATTATAAGGGTTCATAGTTTGTAGTCAAATTTAGCCAAAATATTTACATAAATTCGATATGCAGCGTTTATGATTAAAACATCTGAATTCTTTAATCGCACACTATACAGATTAGAGATGTCGTTCGATTGATAGAGTTGAGGTTTTTATTTTGTGCTGCTTTTGAAATTATTTTCTGTAAATTTCATAGGTTTCATATATGGGTTCATAGTTTGTAGTCAAATTTAGCGAAAATACTTTACATAATTTCGATATGCAGCGTTTATGAAAAAAACCTCTGAATTCTTCAATCTTACACTATACAGATTAGAGATGTCGTTCGATTGAGAGAGTTGAGTTTTTAAGTTTGTGCGGCTATTGATATTATTTTCTGTAAATTTCATAGGTTTCATATAAGGGTTCATAGTTTGTAGTCAAATTTAGCCAAAATAATTACAAAAATTCGATATGCAGCGTTTATGAAAAAAACCTCTGAATTCTTTAATCTTACACTATACAGATTAGAGATGTCGTTCGATTGATAGAGTTGAGTTTTTAAGTTTGTGCTGCTTTTGAAATTATTTTCTGTAAATTTGATAGGTTTCATATAAGGGTTCATAGTTTGTAGTCAAATTTAGCCAAAATACTTTACAAAAATTCGATATGCAGCGTTTATGAAAAAAACATCTGAATTCTTTAATCGCACACTATACAGATTAGTGATGTCGTTCGATTGATAGAGTTGAGGTTTTAATTTTGTGCTGCTTTTGAAATTTTTTTCTGTAAATTTCATAGGTTTCATATATGGGTTCATAGTTTGTAGTCAAATTTAGCCAAAATAATTTACAAAAATTCGATATGCAGCGTTTATGATTAAAACCTCTGAATTCTTCAATCGCACACTATACAGATTAGAGATGTCGTTCGATTGAGAGAGTTGAGGTTTTTAGTTTGTGCGGCTTTTGAAATTATTTTCTGTAAATTTCATAGGTTTCATATAAGGGTTCATAGTTTGTAGTCAAATTTAGCCAAAATACTTTACAAAAATTCGATATGCAGCGTTTATGATTAAAACCTCTGAATTCTTTAATCGCACACTATACAGATTAGAGATGTCGTTCGATTGATAGAGTTGAGGTTTTTAGTTTGTGCTGCTTTTGAAATTATTTTCTGTAAATTTGATAGGTTTCATATAAGGGTTCATAGTTTGTAGTCAAATTTAGCCAAAATAATTTACAAAAATTCGATATGCAGCGTTTATGATTAAAACCTCTGAATTCTTTAATCGCACACTATACAGATTAGAGATGTCGTTCGATTGATAGAGTTGAGGTTTTTAGTTTGTGCTGCTTTTGAAATTATTTTCTGTAAATTTGATAGGTTTCATATAAGGGTTCATAGTTTGTAGTCAAATTTAGCCAAAATAATTTACAAAAATTCGATATGCAGCGTTTATGATTAAAACATCTGAATTCTTCAATCGCACACTATACAGATTAGAGATGTCGTTCGATTGAGAGAGTTGAGGTTTTTAGTTTGTGCGGCTTTTGAAATTATTTTCTGTAAATTTCATAGGTTTAATATAAGGGTTCATAGTTTGTAGTCAAATTTAGCCAAAATACTTTACAAAAATTCGATATGTAGCGTTTATGATTAAAACCTCTGAATTCTTCAATCGCAGACTATACAGATTAGAGATGTCGTTCGATTGAGAGAGTTGAGGTTTTTAGTTTGTGCGGCTTTTGAAATTATTTTTTGTAAATTTCATAGGTTTCATATAAGGGTTCATAGTTTGTAGTCAAATTTAGCGAAAATACTTTACATAATTTCGATATGCAGCGTTTATGAAAAAAACCTCTGAATTCTTCAATCTTACACTATACAGATTAGAGATGTCGTTCGATTGAGAGAGTTGAGTTTTTAAGTTTGTGCGGCTATTGATATTATTTTCTGTAAATTTCATAGGTTTCATATAAGGGTTCATAGTTTGTAGTCAAATTTAGCCAAAATAATTTACAAAAATTCGATATGCAGCGTTTATGATTAAAACATCTGAATTCTTTAATCGCACACTATACAGATTAGAGATGTCGTTCGATTGATAGAGTTGAGGTTTTTATTTTGTGCTGCTTTTGAAATTATTTTCTGTAAATTTCATAGGTTTCATATATGGGTTCATAGTTTGTAGTCAAATTTAGCGAAAATACTTTACATAATTCGATATGCAGCGTTTATGAAAAAAACTTCTGAATTCTTTAATCGCACACTATACAGATTAGAGATGTCGTTCGATTGATAGAGTTGAGGTTTTAATTTTGTGCTGCTTTTGAAATTATTTTCTGTAAATTTCATAGGTTTCATATATGGGTTCATAGTTTGTAGTCAAATTTAGCCAAAATAATTTACAAAAATTCGATATGCAGCGTTTATGAAAAAAACCTCTGAATTCTTCAATCTTACACTATACAGATTAGTGATGTCGTTCGATTGATAGAGTTGAGGTTTTAAGTTTGTGCTGCTTTTGAAATTTTTTTCTGTAAATTTCATAGGTTTCATATAAGGGTTCATAGTTAGTAGTCAAATTTAGCGAAAATACTTTACATAAATTCGATATGCAGCGTTTATGAATAAAACATCTGAATTCTTCAATCTTACACTATACAGATTAGAGATATCGTTCGATTGAGAGAGTTGAGGTTTTAAGTTTGTGCTGCTATTGAAATTATTTTCTGTAAATTTCATAGGTTTCATATAAGGGTTCAAAGTTTGTAGTCAAATTTAGCCAAAATACTTACATAAATTCGATATGCAGCGTTTATGAAAAAAGTCTTTGAATTCTTTAATCTTACACTTTACAGATTAGAGATGTCTTTCGATTGAGAGAGTTGAGGTTTTATGTTTGTGCGGCTTTTGAAATTATTTTCTGTAAATTTCATAGGTTTCATATAAGGGTTCATTTGTAGTCAAATTTAGCGAAAATAATTTACAAAAATTCGATATGCAGCGTTTATGATTAAAACCTCTGAATTCTTCAATCGCACACTATACAGATTAGAGATGTCGTTCGATTGAGAGAGTTGAGGTTTTTAGTTTGTGCGGCTTTTGAAATTATTTCTGTAAATTTCATAGGTTTCATAGTTTGTTTTCAAATTTAGCGAAAATACTTTACATAATTTCGATATGCAGCGTTTATGAAAAAAACCTCTGAATTCTTTAATCGCACACTATACAGATTAGAGATGTCGTTCGATTGATAGAGTTGAGGTTTTTAGTTTGTGCTGCTTTTGAAATTATTTTCTGTAAATTTGATAGGTTTCATATAAGGGTTCATAGTTTGTAGTCAAATTTAGCCAAAATACTTTACAAAAATTCGATATGCAGCGTTTATGAAAAAAACCTCTGAATTCTTTAATCTTACACTATACAGATTAGAGATGTCGTTCGATTGATAGAGTTGAGGTTTTAAGTTTGTGCTGCTTTTGAAATTATTTTCTGTAAATTTATAGGTTCATAGTTAGTAGTCAAATTTAGCGAAAATACTTTACATAAATTCGATATGCAGCGTTTATGAATAAAACCTCTGAATTCTTTAATCTTACACTATACAGATTAGAGATGTCGTTCGATTGATAGAGTTGAGGTTTTAAGTTTGTGCTGCTTTTGAAATTATTTTCTGTAAATTTGATAGGTTTCATATAAGGGTTCATGGTTTGTAGTCAAATTTAGCGAAAATACTTTACATAAATTCGATATGCAGCGTTTATGAATAAAACATCTGAATTCTTCAATCTTACACTATACAGATTAGAGATATCGTTCGATTGAGAGAGTTGAGGTTTTAAGTTTGTGCTGCTATTGAAATTATTTTCTGTAAATTTCATAGGTTTCATATAAGGGTTCAAAGTTTGTAGTCAAATTTAGCCAAAATACTTTACATAAATTCGATATGCAGCGTTTATGAAAAAAACCTCTGAATTCTTTAATCGCACACTATACAGATTAGAGATTTCGTTTGATTGATAGATTTGAGGTTTTAATTTTGTGCTGCTTTTGAAATTATTTTCTGTAAATTTCATAGGTTTCATATATGGGTTCATAGTTTGTAGTCAAATTTAGCGAAAATACTTTACAAAAATTCGATATGCAGCGTTTATGAAAAAAACATCTGAATTCTTTAATCGCACACTATACAGATTAGAGATGTCGTTCGATTGATAGAGTTGAGGTTTTAATTTTGTGCTGCTTTTGAAATTATTTTCTGTAAATTTCATAGGTTTCATATATGGGTTCATAGTTTGTAGTCAAATTTAGCCAAAATAATTTACAAAAATTCGATATGCAGCGTTTATGAAAAAAACCTCTGAATTCTTCAATCGCACACTATACAGATTAGTGATGTCGTTCGATTAAGAGAGTTGAGGTTTTAAGTTTGTGCGGCTATTGAAATTATTTTCTGTAAATTTCATAGGTTTCATATAAGGGTTCATAGTTTGTAGTCAAATTTAGCCAAAATACTTTACAAAAATTCGATATGCAGCGTTTATGAAAAAAACCTCTGAATTCTTCAATCGAACACTATACAGATTAGAGATGTCGTTCGATTGAGAGAGTTGAGGTTATAAGTTTGTGCGGCAATTGATATTATTCTCTGTAAATTTCATAGGTTTCATATAAGGGTTCATAGTTTGTAGTCAAATTTAGCCAAAATAATTTACAAAAATTCGATATGCAGCGTTTATGAAAAAAACCTCTGAATTCTTTAATCGCACACTATACAGATTAGAGATGTCGTTCGATTGATAGAGTTGAGGTTTTAATTTTGTGCTGCTTTTGAAATTATTTTCTGTAAATTTCATAGGTTTCATATATGGGTTCATAGTTTGTAGTCAAATTTAGCCAAAATAATTTACAAAAATTCGATATGCAGCGTTTATGAAAAAAACCTCTGAATTCTTTAATCGCACACTATACAGATTAGAGATGTCGTTCGATTGATAGAATTGAGGTTTTAAGTTTGTGCTGCTTTTGAAATTATTTTCTGTAAATTTGATAGGTTTCATATAAGGGTTCATAGTTTGTAGTCAAATTTAGCCAAAATAATTTACAAAAATTCGATATGCAGCGTTTATGAAAAAAACCATCTGAATTCTTTAATCGCACACTATACAGATTAGAGATGTCGTTCGATTGATAGAGTTGAGGTTTTAATTTTGTGCTGCTTTTGAAATTATTTTCTGTAAATTTCATAGGTTTCATATATGGGTTCATAGTTTGTAGTCAAATTTAGCCAAAATAATTTACAAAAATTCGATATGCAGCGTTTATGAAAAAAACCTCTGAATTCTTTAATCGCACACTATACAGATTAGAGATGTCGTTCGATTTATAGAGTTGAGGTTTTAATTTTGTGCTGCTTTTGAAATTATTTTCTGTAAATTTCATAGGTTTCATATATGGGTTCATAGTTTGTAGTCAAATTTAGCCAAAATACTTTACAAAAATTCGATATGTAGCGTTTATGAAAAAAACCTCTGAATTCTTTAATCGCAGACTATACAGATTAGAGATGTCGTTCGATTGATAGAGTTGAGGTTTTTAGTTTGTGCGGCTTTTGAAATTATTTTTTGTAAATTTGATAGGTTTCATATAAGGGTTCATAGTTTGTAGTCAAATTTAGCCAAAATACTTTACAAAAATTCGATATGCAGCGTTTATGAAAAAAACCTCTGAATTCTTTAATCGCACACTATACAGATTAGAGATGTCGTTCGATTGATAGAATTGAGGTTTTAAGTTTGTGCTGCTTTTGAAATTATTTTCTGTAAATTTGATAGGTTTCATATAAGGGTTCATAGTTTGTAGTCAAATTTAGCCAAAATAATTTACAAAAATTCGATATGCAGCGTTTATGAAAAAAACATCTGAATTCTTTAATCGCACACTATACAGATTAGAGATGTCGTTCGATTGATAGAGTTGAGGTTTTAATTTTGTGCTGCTTTTGAAATTATTTTCTGTAAATTTCATAGGTTTCATATATGGGTTCATAGTTTGTAGTCAAATTTAGCCAAAATAATTTACAAAAATTCGATATGCATCGTTTATGAAAAAAACCTCTGAATTCTTTAATCGCACACTATACAGATTAGAGATGTCGTTCGATTGATAGAGTTGAGGTTTTAATTTTGTGCTGCTTTTGATATTATTTTCTGTAAATTTCATAGGTTTCATATATGGGTTCATAGTTTGTAGTCAAATTTAGCCAAAATAATTTACAAAAATTCGATATGCAGCGTTTATGAAAAAAACCTCTGAATTCTTTAATCTTACACTATACAGATTAGAGATGTCGTTCGATTGATAGAGTTGAGGTTTTAATTTTGTGCTGCTTTTGAAATTATTTTCTGTAAATTTCATAGGTTTCATATATGGGTTCATAGTTTGTAGTCAAATTTAGCCAAAATCATTTACATAAATTCGATATGCAGCGTTTATGAAAATAATCTCTGAATTCTTCAATCGCACACTATACAGATTAGAGATTTCGTTCGATTGAGAGAGTTGAGGTTTTATGTTTGTGCGGCTTTTGATATTATTTTCTGTAAATTTCATATGTTTCATATAAGGGTTCATAGTTTGTAGTCAAATTTAGCCATAATACTTTACATAAATTCGATATGCAGCGTTTATGAAAAAAACCTCTGAATTCTTCAATCGCACACTATACTGATTAGAGATGTCGTTCGATTTATAGAGTTGAGGTTTTAAGTTTGTGCTGCTTTTGAAATTATTTTCTGTAAATTTCATAGGTTTCATATAAGGGTTCATAGTTTGTAGTCAAATTTAGCCAAAATCATTTACATAAATTCGATATGCAGCGTTTAAGAAAATAATCTCTGAATTCTTCAATCGCACACTATACAGATTAGAGATTTCGTTCGATTGAGAGAAGTGAGATTTTATGTTTGTGCGGCTTTTGAAATTATTTTCTGTAAATTTCATATGTTTCATATAAGGATTCATAGTTAGTAGTCAAATTAAGCCATAATACTTTACATAAATTCGATATGCAGCGTTTATGAAAAAAACCTCTGAATTCTTCAATCGAACACTATACTGATTAGAGATGTCGTTCGATTGAGAGAATTGAGGTTTTAAGTTTGTGCTGCTTTTGAAATTATTTTCTGTAAATTTGATAGGTTTCATATAAGGGTTCATAGTTTGTAGTCAAATTTAGCCAAAATAATTTACAAAAATTCGATATGCAGCGTTTATGAAAAAAACATCTAAATTCTTCAATCGCACACTATACAGATTAGAGATGTCGTTCGATTGAGAAAGTTGAGGTTTTAAGTTAGTGCGGCTATTGAATTATTTTCTGTAAATTTCATAGGTTTAATATAAGGGTTCATAGTTAGTAGTCAAATTTAGCCAAAATAATTTACAAAAATTCGATATGCAGCGTTTATGATTAAAACATCTGAATTCTTCAATCGCACACTATACAGATTAGAGATGTCGTTCGATTGAGAGAGTTGAGGTTTTAAGTTTGTGCGGCTATTGAAATTATTTTCTGTAAATTTCATAGGTTTCATATAAGGGTTCATAGTTTGTAGTAAAATTTAGCCAAAATCATTTACATAAATTCGATATGCAGCGTTTATGAAAATAATCTCTGAATTTTTCAATCGCACACTATACAGATTAGAGATTTCGTTCGATTGAGAGAAGTGAGATTTTATGTTTGTGCGGCTTTTGAAATTATTTTCTGTAAATTTCATAGGTTTCATATAAGGGTTCATAGTTTGTAGTCAAATTTAGCCAAAATCATTTACATAAATTCGATATGCAGCGTTTAAGAAAATAATCTCTGAATTCTTCAATCGCACACTATACAGATTAGAGATTTCGTTCGATTGAGAGAAGTGAGATTTTATGTTTGTGCGGCTTTTGAAATTATTTTCTGTAAATTTCATATGTTTCATATAAGGATTCATAGTTAGTAGTCAAATTAAGCCATAATACTTTACATAAATTCGATATGCAGCGTTTATGAAAAAAACCTCTGAATTCT
>ARYC01001352.1:0-12383 GCA_000711775.1 Oxytricha trifallax | reverse complement strand
AACTTTCACTGACTCTTGATGCACTTGGGAGTACTTGCCTCGTCTGATCTCCTCTGCCTACGGCTTGATGTTCGCGGTGTACCAGGCAAGGAGTTTGTCCGCCTCCAAGGTCTCGCACTGATTCGCGAGGAGGGTGAGGATCTTCTCTGGGAGCAGGGGACACTTGGAGAAGATCTTCCTGAGGAATGTGTGCAGCTGGTCTTCGGAATTCTCCTACATAAGTTGCAGCCGGTCCTGTATCTCAAGGACCTTTGACTGGGGAGTGAGCTTCTTGTAGGCGCCGGGGTTGCTCTTCTTCAAAGATTGTTCGATGTCCTGCTTGAAGTGTTGGAGATCTGAGCGTGCTCCTGTTATCACCTGCCAGTGCCATGCCATGAGTGCCTCAGCCTCGTGAGCTGCGGGAGCCCCTGATCATTTCATGACTTCGTGGACTCTGGGCAGCTCTGGAAATGACGCGAGATGATGTCTGTACTCGTGAATTAGAGCTAGCTGATCTCTGACTTGGAGGAGGGACTGCATGATCTTGGCCTCTTCCTGAGAGCTGGTGGTCTTGTCATCTTGAGAATGTTTTTATCTCTTAGCCTCTCGAATGATCTCACCCTTGATGTTGCGAACTGCCTTTGCTTCTATCTCCTTGCGACTGTCACTCCTCTTGCCTAACTGCTGCTCATCATGTGATGTTCTTGGCTTTGGTTCCATAGGTTCACAGGACGAATTGCGATACTGGCGACTGCCCTCTCGTTGGAGTTTTTGCGGTCGCATTTTCTTGTCATTTTTCTCTTGCTCTTGCATGCTCTCTTTTTGCGATCTCTGGTATGGATAGCATTTCCTGTAAGAATTCGCTCCCACTCTCTCATGAAAGCCTTCATCTTTTCTTTTGGAGGTTATCTTTGACTAAAGCGCTCAAGCCCAAATACTTGACACCTTTCAGCCATTTGTTTGCAAGTCTGTTGCATTTCTCGACTGGGATAGGCCAAGGCTCAGCACTGTCAAGTATATGCCACTAGTTGTCGACCTGCGATTACTCCTGCATGTAGTTGCTCACGGGTTTCTTCCTTGCCATTCTCCTTGACAGTGATCTCGTCCATCATCTGGAAGAAGAAGCGTGTGTGTTTCGATTGAGCTTCAAGATAGCTGAAGAGGCCGCCATGTTTGCATGCCTGCACATCTCTAAGAACTTGTCCAGTGATCACTTAAACCATGTGAGGACTGAGCCAGTATTTCCTTTGGTGATCGTAGATGAGGTGCTTGAGGTTCTTGAGAGAGTATCCATGCTCCCACCTCGCTTCAAGCTCTCTGAGCTTTGCCATGTGTGTTCTCGAGAGGTACAATTGCGTAAACTTGGAGGCGACATCGAACAATGGGCCACCGACCATCATGTTCACTGCGTGAATGAGACAGGCGTTGAGAGACTGGTCCTGATAACCTGGGTGCCAGAGAGCCTCCTTGAATAAGTCGAACATTGATAGCTATTCGACGTCTGCTGGGTACAGTTGAATCTGTCCAAATGTGCTGAGAACTTCATCCAACTTGCTGTTTGAGAATTCTTCTCTGGTCTCTACTTTCATCGTCGAGTAGTCAATCTCATCTACCTCGCAGTAGCCTGCGATTTCAGCTTTCTTTTTCCAGTTCCAAAAGTTTTTGTAGGAGGTCTCATAGTCATCGAGAGGGGCAAGAGAGTCCTCGCTTTCTTCATTTGAAGAAATAGTGAAACGTGTAGGGACGTCACACTCAACTTCTCTGTCTGCAAGCTCATTCAGAATGGTGGCGAGTGATCGTACTTGCTCAGGAGAGAAAGTGGCAATAGGCGCAATTTTGGTTGGAGTGGTTAGCATCCTGTAAAGCACTGAGTAAGATCCACTACCTCAGGAGAGACATCTTGAACAACAACAGGGTTTGGGGCCTTGGTGCGACTTCCGTAGAGCTTGTTCCATTGGACATTGGAGAGTAGTTGAGGTTTATGTTTGTCAAGGTAGTCATCCACCATCTTCTTAGCTCCAGCGCCTTGACAAGCTGAGTCGGGAATCCAGTCACGGTCAGCATCGTTGTACCCTTGCCAACTCACCTGCACCTTGAGCACTCCGTCTTCGAGTTTAGTGTCGTGAATAGCAGCGAGTTGATGGAGGTTCTGCTTCTTCTTCCTCCTTAAGGTCAACACATGCTTTCTGGGCTTCCTCTATTTCTTGGGTTGGGGTTTTGGTGCCATGTTTTGTCTAATTAAATTCAAATGTTTAAATTAATATATAATAAAGAGTCGTTAATTTAGTGTAATTAAGCGGTATAAATATAATAGGTCTGATCAAAAATACTTACCTCAAATTTTCAACATATGATTTTTTGCGAATCAGTATTGCAAACGATGACAAAAAGAATTTTTCTCTTGAGGGGGTGGCAGGGGCACCACGCGATTCTCCATATTTCATTTTACGGAAATGGAATGTCCGACTCAGACATCTATCCCATGGGCCGAGATAATCAAGATCATTATTGGGGTAGAAATGTTGGGCTGAATTATGGAGATCTTGAATACCATATCAACTTGGAAAGTTTTAATCAGAATTCCTCAAGCTCAAGTGGTCCAGGGCCGCGACCAGGGTCCTCTGGAACTCGTGCTGAAGCCATTGTCTGTCCATCTGCTAGATTAGGAGGGCCATGTGTGCGATGTACTCGCGTAGTTGCTTCCTATAGGGGTTACGATATGTGAGATTACTTAGTGGAAACAGGATATTAGCATGGATTGAGATCTGCGCTCTTAATTTGACGAAATACCTTCTCTACAGGGGCCATCGTAAATTAGTAAGGTCCAAGAAACAAGTAAGGAGCATTGAAGTCCTTGAGCATAGAAGTCGTGTACGAGGCCCTGTGATAGGGAGCATTGTCGATCAGTATGATTTTTTTGCTTCGCCAGTTGGGGTTTACAGCATTCAGGTGGTCAAACAGCTTGGTAATGAAGTGAACAAAGGTCTAGGACGTGGTATAGCCATGAGAAACTTGAAAGAGCATGTTCCCAGTACTAGATGCGGCTGCGGTCACGGTGACTCGACTCATGCGTTTGCTGGAAGACTACATTGTGTGGACATTAGGAGGCGCCCATGAATACTTGCGGTAGTCTGTGCACTGTTTGATGGCCTCATCGACATTAATTATCTCTTTGCCATCGCACAAGCCACTAATGAAGGCACTGGCTGCAAGCTGTCTTTGCAGCTTCGCCCTCATCTTGTTATGGTTAGGAGTCAAGGGGTACACTTTGTGATATGTAAGGGCAGGTCTCGCTTAAGGAAGGTTTGCAGACTGTGACGCGAGATATCAAAGCTCCTGTATCTATTGATTTGCCACTGTAGATTCTTGATGGTCACCACAGACTTCTAGTCTGCAATGGTTCTCTTGATGAAGATTTGGATATCTGAAGGAATCTCTTTTGGTCGCCTGCCTCGTTTTACCACTACTCTGGGATCTATTTGCTATTCAGAATCTTGAAGTACTTATAGTACCTTGGACTTGCCTATACAATGATGCGTGATATCTTGTAGGGCAATACCCCTTGATCACAGAGGAACCTTACCAAACGATACAGGCAATGCTACTCTTGTTCTCACTGCCTTTCATCATACCTATCTTTAGCCTAGCGGAGGTCATTAGTGATGCAAGGAAAGCATACTGAAGTTGGTTTATCTATGACTTCATATTTAGTGAATGAGTCTCCCTTTTAAGATCCCAGCACCTCCTCCATAGAGTGGTCTTCAATGGGTCCCTGTAAGCCATTGTATGTGGTAATGTCAAGGTCTGGAAAGACCAAGGCCCGGGCCCTCTCTGCGAGTGCATGTATTTAGTTAGCAGAAAGAGCACTGTCAAGTGCACTATGCAATGTTGTGAGCGTCTTAGCATGAGCCCTTGGATCATATGAATGGCTTAGATCCTCATCCAGAGCATTCTAGCATACTGGGCAAACTGATGGTTAAGCTATTTCAATTGTGCCTGGGTATGAACAAGTATGGCGACCTCAGCTTTATCTGAAAGCCTAGTGGTAATCAAGGCTGTGGCTATAAATTCAGTGTCCTTTTGAGACTTTTTATTTCCTCTTTGCTCTACTAAATCCTCCTATAAGTTCTCCTCACTGAATCCACTAGAAAGGGGTTTTCACTTTTTGATCTTGGCGTTAGGAGCTATAGACGCCTCGCCCCCATTACTGTCTAAGTTCTCCCAATAGATGCTGTTGACTCCCTATGGTGGCCGATTCTCTTTCTTTTATTAGGCAGTGGTATTCTTATTGCGAATTCTCATCTAATATTATAGTATATCAATTACTCCAGGAATCTTCCTAATAGTTTATCAAAGGAATCTTGAGGCACCCTATGCCTCACTCAAGATTCTGGAAGTAATTCACTCATTATAATTACTAAAAGAATGTCGTAGCAGTAGCTGAGTTTTCTTGATGTGCAGACCAAGCTTAGTAGCAAGAGGGACATGCATCTCTTCTTGACCTAGGATGGGGTGGCCCATCTGCCCAGCCTGAAGCAGACGAACTCCTACTTCCTGAGCGCAATTATCAAGGGTGAGAAGAATGTAAGGACTCATGTTTTGTTTTCGTTTTACTTACCAATTTTTAGTACATTCGAAGGGACCATGTCAAGGTGTCAGCTATTCCATTCCATGAAGACCTCACAGTAAGAAATCTCCTTGACATGGCGATGCAGTATTAGGATGTACTCCAGTTCCTCCCAGACCCCAGGGACTGGAAGAAGATAGACCGGCAATGGTTAGGGGATGTACTGAACACGGTCATACCCGACCAGCTTAAGGAGCGAATAGATACTGCTCTTTAAAAGAGGAGTGCTCGCCAAATTGAGCAGAGGCAGCTCAATGTGAACATGAGGCCCGAGTTCGCTGATGCCCTCGCAAGGTGCATGAATATACCCTGTAAGAACTACTCTCTTAATTATATTTCCATCAGAGGGCAATGGACGAGCAGTGTCAACGCTGAAGCAAACATCAAAGCGTCGACGCACCCAGGAAGAGCTTGAGGAGATTAAGGATGAGGAGCGTCTGTTGCGCCATGATAAGCATGACTACATGCTCCAAGTGAAGAGACTCAAGATGGATCACAACCAAACACCACAGTAGAGGCAGCTGCCACGAATGATGAACTCCATGAGCGAAAATAGATAGCCGATGCAGCAGCAGGAAGGCCACCCATTGCAGTCGCAGAGTCTCAATAAGACCCTATTCAACATTTGAAGTAATTCACTGGCATGGATTTAAGGGAAACTTGGGTTCATGCAGGCATCATGATTTTGAGGCTAACGTGCAAACAGACCATTCCCCCACCATCACCTAGGACATTTTGTTTGACTTATTTGATCGTCCCAATTTTATAAGCATCATTGCTTTTACTTCCACATCTAATTTTTCACTCACCAGTTTGTCGAATGCTGATTATTTCTTACTTTGCCATCCATTTCTTAGGGGTTTGAATGAGTAACTATACGAAGCTAGATTAGTATACTCGGGTTTGTTTTAATTTGCAATTAGTAATGGGTACTTAGAGAGAGTATAGTGATCATTTTTGTGTGCATGAAAGTGTTAGAAGTAGAGTGTTTTAAGTTTAATTATTTGCTTAACGTAAATTAAATAATGCAAGCTCACTGTAGGTACTTTTCACTATCTGCATGCTGTATACTCACTCGGGACAATCACTTGCTACCACATCGTTGACTCCATGCTGGTCTCCTGCCTCTTATCTCCCAACATCGTTCTAATCGTGCCTTGAGAGTGTAGCATCTGCAGCTACAAGACTTTCCAGAGCACTGATGTCAAGTTCGTTGTGCCTCTTAGCTAGTTATGGTAATTGTAAGCTAGTGATGTGGGGTTCTTCTTGAGTATCAACTTCAAGGAGTGATTAACATACCTGTTCGCTCTTGGGATTATCGGTGAAAATGTCATGATCTGACATGGCCTTCTTGGTGTTCCTATGGTATTAGTACTTTAAGCAAAGCTCTTTGTTGAAGACTATCTCGCGACTATCATCATCCTGCAGCAGGAAGGCTTGCGAGGCCATGATTGCCTTTATGTTGCTCTCTCCAATGAATGACACATGAAGGGGGTTCGATTGCAGCCGCTCACACTCCAGAAATCTTTCAATTTCTTCAGGTGGGGAGTCCAGCCATGAGGATGCGATTTTGACTGTGGAGATTCTTACATAATGCCCATTCAACACGTACAAGGCGTGGTGCTCCAACTGCCGCATAACCTTCAGAAGGCACTCCATTCTGTAGTTGACCTACCAGCTCGTCATCGTCTTCTCCTTTCCCAGAGCATTGTGCGAGTCCACAACTTTTGGTGCATTGTTCTTGAAGTCCAGACAGGCATTCTTCACAATCATCTCCAAGCATAAGACTTTGGCCAGTTTGAGGTCCTAATTCGCAGCGAAAGCATGCTAAGTGAAGCTCTCCATGCCTTCCAATGTGCTGTCGATGGTGTCATACAGAGCTTCCTGTTGTTAAAGAAGGAAAGCAATGCTTTTCGATGTCCGCTTGGGCTTGTTTAAATTGGAGGACACATTCTTGAGCAATCTCTCCTTCTTTGATATCTACTTCTGGGCAATGGGGTCAAGAATGTCCTTCATATCAAGCAGCTCCCATTCGTTTGGCAACCGCTCCTGTGAAATGAGTTGGTGATTTACATCCTGCTTTTTTGATTTCAGAACCTGGCGCCACTCTTAGATCATCGCCCTAAATAGCTTGATGAGTGGAACCTTCCAGTCGTCTGAACCATCATCTAGTAGTTTGAGGTTCTTGAGTTTCTTCATTATTGACGACATTCGACTACGAAGACCGTTAGTAGAGATGAGTGTTTTAGAAACATACTTGGAATAGATCATGTTGCTTTTCGTTATCTATACTGCCTCAACCATCTTCTGGGCTTGAGTATGCCCTGCAGTTGGGATTGAGAGTGAATCTCCATGTGGTCTTTGAAGTGAATACGCATTGGTGTAGTCATTTTGTTTAGACTCCTCCACGCAATAGTTTGAAGCAAAGGTATGTGATGTCTCCTTTGTAGCTTTGTCAGGATTTCTAATAGGGATGCGGCCTGAGCCCCCAGATTAGTCCATTCCCCACAAGGTCTTGTACACCTTCTAGGTCGTAGTATTGCCACCATTAGCTTAGCGTGTTTAGTTGCTTGAATTCATTCTATGTGTCCTGGCATACTCCCTACTTGCATGGACCAATCTCAACGTGCGCTTTGAGAACTTATTCGTTTGGAGAGTGTCCTTAAAGAGCCTCGACATTTGCAAGGACATGGCATCATGAGTCGAATTTAGGAGCCTCTCTACCAGGGGACGCAGCTTGTTAATGGCAGTTGAGATGTAGCCGTTAACTTCTGGCTTCAATAGGCAGTACATAGAATGCTTTTAGTACATGGTTCTTTGAAACATCCTTGACCTCGCGAAGTGATGCTAACAGCAAGAGTGATTCCTTGCCTTATCTTTCAGCCTAGACTCTCGAGACCTCTTGATGGCATCCAATCCAAGCATGATCAGGTTCACCTGCTCTCTGTGGGCTTCCTGCTCCCTCCTCTCAGCAGCTGTAAGCATGGACAGGGTCATTAGATAGTACTCCTAGAGATGCTTTTGGTCTCTAGACGCCCTCACATACATCTCCTGTAGTTGAGTGTCCGTCAATCTCTGAGATTTCCTCTGGGGCAGAGATTGGTTTCCTAACGGTTATCTGTGTTTAGGTTGGCAGTTTATTACTTATTTCTTTTTTTTTTCGATTTGTTCTAACAGGTTGTTCAATTTCTTGCTCAGATCTGGAGACAAAGCACCCAACGATGAGTGCCCAGGTAGGGGATCTCCACATCCTCCACCAGGCTTAGCTGAGGGCGTCGTCTCCAACTGATCTCTCATAGTATGAATGGGGCTCACATCTGAGATGGTTTTAGTGGTTGCAGTTGTCATCTTCTACCTTTAGGTTTCCATAGGGCCCCCACCTCTGACCTCGGGCGTGTCTGCCCTATTTGGTAGTGTCGTTCGCGATCGCAAAGTCTGATCCATCGTTTCATCGTTGCCCCCTTCGCACATGTAGGTGCCTTCTGTTGGAAATGTGAGCTTTCTAACGGCCGCCCGCATCTCAATGCTTTGCTCGACGATCTCCCTGTGGTGGGTGGTGACATTGTCGCCGAAGATGGTGGCCACCACATCGTGAATCTCCTTCTTTGATCTCTCTCCAACGGTCATGTTGTCCAGGAGGCAGCGCAGCCTGGCCTCGAAGATGGCGGCGTCGAGGGTGTGAGTGGGCGCGAAGTACGCCTGCATCTTGGGAGAGAGCTACTGCATGTCCAGCTCTGGCGTTTAAGATGAGAGGAAAGGTATTATGTCATTCGACACTCTGTTATCAGGGCTCAGAATCAGTACAGATGGGATTGGGTTTTATTATAATAATTAGTAGAGGATATTAGGAATAAAATTTAATCAAATCAACTCATTAAATTTGGTAGCTTTTTAATTTCTGAAGGCCCCCCTATATATATATATATATATATATATATTTTAATTGTTCATTTCTAAAGCTACCAAATCTCTTTATAATAATTAAAATATTAAATTAATTTAAATTTGAATTTAAAATAACAACCACCCTATCTCCATTCATTTCATACTTTTATTAAAAATAATTCAAATTATTTCTTATTTTTATAAATGTTTGTTTTATTATGATTCATGCGTATTAAATTTTTAATTCTTTTTTTTATCTTATTGTTGTAAATTATTTGATAATAATCCCCCTAAATAAAAATACATTCTTGTAGATTGTGTTTATATTAAATCAAGATCTAAGAATTGAAGTTCATTCAATTAATTAAGAAGAAGATTCTAGTCCAAAAGGCAATAAAGCAACATAAGTTTTTTAAAACATTGAAATTATAGATAAATAATAAAATGATGACTAAGAGGAAACAAAATAGTCTCAATCGTCTACTATGAGCCAAAATAGCAATTATAAAAAGAAAAGCCAAAAAAAGAGGCCTAAATTATCATGGTTAAAAGTGGGTTGTAATGCAAAATATGGGATTGGGAAGTTCAAAACAGATGAATTTTTGAGGGATACATACCAACCAGGAGAAGACAATGACTTTGAATTTGAGTAGCCTCTCGTATAAAAATAATAAATAAATGACTTCTATAATAATTGGGGGAGAGTGAAGGAAGTATTCTGCTCAAGCTGTCCCCCCTCAACAAATAAATTAAATTTGTCATTAACTCTACATTAAAATCATTTTAAAAAATAAAAAGGTTTATATTTATTTTTATGCAGGAACTTTTGAAGGAGCATAAAACTTCCCTATTAGGTAAACATACCAAGTTAAAGAGCAAAAAACTCCCCCATATTAATTTTTATATATGAATTGTAATATATTGTATTTAACAAGTTCAACTCAGAATAGGTTAAGAAAAAGCATCAACCCTCAGAATTAGAATATTACTTGAGACTCTGGATGCAAGGCAAAGATTGTATTTAAACTAATATATTAAAACAAATTATTTTTGTGAAAGTGAAGAATTCCAGCATAAATATAAGACAACATAAGTATTTAAAAATTGCGCGCATTCTCTTAAACTGCCAGATAACATTCCAATAGACTTTAAATTAAAATTCAAAGATCATTACTTGCTCAGAGTTGTTGAGATTGAAAATGCAAAAAATAATAATAAAATATTAAATTAATTTGCATATATAAATAAATTATTTTAAATTATATTTTTATGCTTAAAGGATTATTGATGAAGAATTAGAGTTTTTATTAATTATACATTAATATAAAATTATAATAAATTTTGCCTATAAAAATATTAAACAATTTAATAGAATTAATTAGTTTCTGTATAACATCAAATTATCGGATAATTCAACTAAGTATACAGGATATCACAAGAAATTTTATAGGGAAATCCCTTAGATAGTATATATATTTTGCGGAATAAAAATTTTTAATACTAATTATTATCAATAAACAACTAGAAAAATATGTTTTTATTAAAATGAGTTCTTAAAAATGTCGTCAATTTTTATTCTATATCGTTTTATAAAACAATGAAAAAATGATTATTTTGAGTATAGTAGTCAATTGAGAACTGTAATTCTATTTTTAATTTTATTTGCGAGAACTGGCAAAATAAATAAAAAAGCTGGGTCTCAGTGGTGCAGCTCCCAGTATAGGAGGGTTTAAAGGGGTAAAGCCCTCTCAAAAAAACTCATTTGACCTCTTTTGTTAGTGAATTGATGTAATAAGTTTAAAAATTAATCGATAAATTATAATAATTCTAATGGAATAGTTTTTTATCAAAAGTCAATAAACATAATAAGACATAGCTCCTTAATAAATGCGCAAAAGATTTTTTGATTTAGCCGTATTAAAAGGCATACGCTGTTTATCCTGAATGTCATTCAAATTTGATAACATAACAAACAGTCTTGAAAGCGTCATTTATGAATGTGAAATCTATAAATGCAGATCAATAAAGTCTAAGATAAGGAATTACTTTTTAATGTCCTTCCAGCATGTAGTTAGAAATTTTAAACGAATTTATTTTCAATTTATTCCCTCTGGAATCAGCATATCTGATGCAGTAAAACAACTCTCTAATCACTTATAGTTGGAACTATAAGATAAACTATCAGCTAAATTTATCTAAATTTGAGAAACATTATCTAAGATTAAATGTTTATTAGAATAACATAACTTTTTAATTAAAAGTAAATGTTCAAACTGACTAGTCGTTATGGTCACTTAGGTCTTAAAAGTAGTATTTTCCTGAAGATACAATATATGACAGATAAATCTGGATAGTTGATCAAATTAAAGATGGAAGCTAAAAATATAAAATTCTTAGTGTCTTGAATAGGACAACATAAACATTAGAGGATATAATTTGAGAAAATGTTAAAAAAGACAGTATTGTCCATACAGACGGGTAGGGAAGTTATATTAGCATCAATTGGGAAGAGCTTGAAAGGAGAGACGAAAGACATATACATTAATAAAAAAATGGTATTTATAGAACAATAGAACATAGTAATTTAATTGATGGACTCAAAACCCCAAAACCCCTTAATGAGGTTTATAAGTGCTTTGATTTGTAGAGAATTTGTTAGGGGTTGGGGTTATTAATAGGTTTTAATGTGAAATTTATAGTAAATGTATTTAATTTAATCACTCAAAATGCACCTTAGGATCATGTGGGAGAGGTCTGAAGTTTATCTTACTTAACCACAACTCTATCTACTCTATTGATATGTCTGATCTTGAGTTTGGTTTAATTATTATTTACTCTGCCATTTGTTTTATTGATTGAGATACTCTTGTTTTGTCAATAAATTGCTTTATTCTTTGTTTAGCATCCTTCTCGCATCTTGTAGAGTAGTATTCATTGCGAGGCATATCGCACTCTATTATTATTGCTGCTAAAGCCCACACATCCCACTAAAAGTCTCCATCTCTCCAGTCCTCTCTTTCTGGATAGTACCCTTGCGTTCCCATTACAGTTCCAAGCCTTGATACTTCCACTCTTTAAGCTCTGTTGAAATCGATTATTGCTACTCTTACAGGTGAGAAGTTTATCATTATATTTTCTGGCTTCAAATCTCTGTGAACAAACCCTAACTTATGAAGCTCTTTAATACCTTATACGGTCTGAGTTGCTATTTATCCAAGTTACTTATGATTCCTTTGATCTGTTATGAAATCTCTTAGGGTCATTTCATAGAGTGGAAGTCTGAAAGCAACATGATCCTTGGCAAGGAGAACAGCATCTAGCTTGATTAAGTAACTACACTCTTTAAACTTTGCTTGAGTGAGTACTTGATACTCATTTGTAAACTCCATCTAATATTTATCATCACTTAAGAGATAGTTGAAGGGATACACCTTGTATGCGTATTGATGATCATTGATAACTTTCTTATCAAAGGAGTCTTCTAATATTAGGTAGCTTTAAAGAGAAGTATCTAAGTCAATTTAAGCAAGAACCGGTATTTTCTTGTATTGAATCTTGATCATTATTCTTGTTATTTCAGAGGTCAGTTGGTTGCGTGCCTTCCTAACGTAGTCTAACTCTCTTGCTTATTCAGGTACAACGACCTTAGAATTTTCCTCGCTTTTCTTTTGTTGAGAAGCTTCAGCTCAACTTCATGATTCTCAACTTCTATATCTTTCTTGTGAGCTTTTAATAGATGCTTCTTCAAGTCTCTTGTTTGAGAGTATTGCTTATGGCACTCAAAGCAATCATACTTTCCATCTCTTTTATCATGCTTTAAGTATACAGTGGGCTTGGCTTCTCTATGCTCTTTCTTATGTCTGTACCAGCTTGATTTATGAGCAAAATCTCT
>ARYC01001351.1:0-11104 GCA_000711775.1 Oxytricha trifallax | reverse complement strand
AACAGTATAATCTCTTATTCAGGGTACTTCTCTCTCAGCTGCTCTAAGAACTTAATATACTGCTCTGTCTTAATAATGCTAGGATGAATAACATAAGTTTCTAAACCAGTATCTTCACTAATTCCTTCTCAATAAAATATCTCTAAAATTTAAAAGAAATTCCTATATAGAAGAACATACTACAAAAGTACCGCATTTTACATTTCAGTAGTAAGGAAACCGGTTTATCATTATAGAAATGAGAAATGCTCTAAAAATATTTATAGTCATTACTGACTTGAATGTGGTGTTAGTATTATTTGAGATTAGGAAATGAGCAATGTCAACATGAGGAAATTTTGCAATCTAAATTTGAAGAAATTGATCAATTTCCACTTGATGAATTTCCAAAATAGCCATTTGGAAAAATATATTGATCAATTTTTCTCTTCAATAAAGTTGATGTATGGGTCAGACATTCAACTGTATTGAGGTACAATTTATGCGTGGATTGAGACCACTGATTGGTCGCTACTATACAGTTCACTCCCATTTCGATTGTATAACAAAAAGTGAGATTATGACTATAGGTAAATGCCTGTAATAGATTCTAATAAGAGAAAATTGAGAGTTTATTATTAAGACGAGACTAAAAAGATTTTTAGTTATGGTTTCTCTTTAATCCCTCGACGACAATGACAATAAACTGCTCTATGACTTCTACAAGAGATATATTGATTATAAAAGCAAGTAGAGTGTCTAGAACAATACTTGGTACAGACATCTTTTCTATATTAGCGCAAAATTTGACATTTGTAGAAACCCATAAATTTTAGCTCACAAGTAAAATGAATGCAACCTATACAAAGCCAATAGCTAAAAGACAAGCATCTTTTCATCTTAAGGATAAGAAGAGTAGTATGAATAAGACGATAACGATATAAATGAAAGTCCAGTTGTTTTAAATATTCCCTAATTATATTCATATTTCTAACAATTTTAATTTCTACATTGATAATCTTTCTCTTAAACAAGATAAATTGTTAGCAATTAATCATAAAAGTTAAAGTAAAATTCACAAAAATATACTCATTGCTAATGCTATAATTTTTTATGTATAAGACATTTCAACATATTTCAATTACCATTATTTCACAATAATTTCCTAGTTAAAAATATTTTTATTTGCTTAATGGTAAAGATTTTTTGATAGGTTAAATATAAGACATTAATATAATTATTAAATAATCATTAAATATTTTCTTACCTCATAATGTTTTTCATTTATCCAACTTTTGAAAATTACTTGCGATATATTATTAAAAAAATGATATAATTAACAAGTATAAAATCTATTTATAAATATTATTGATGCGAATGATTTAAAAATGTTATTAGTTTTATAGTTTATATCAAACCTCAAATCTAAATTTTAATTATGTATTATGAAGATAGTTTTATTGAGATATCTACAGCTAATGAAATCCTTAACTTAGCTGTAATTTAATTACTCTAAAATTAATCGCAAATATTAATTATAGATTTTGAAGTTTTTCTATTTTATATATGTATCCGTGAGCTCAATAACTAAATAAACCTTCATTTATTAAATATGTTACACTAATATATAATATTTAAAACTAATGTGTTTTATATTTATAATTGTAGATTTGAGATGTTGTTAATTTATTAAGCTTTTTACTTTTATTAATTTCATAATTTTTTATAATTTGGTTGCATTTATCTCTTAAAACCAGGCTTCATTAATATCTTATCCTCTTAAAAAAAAAAAAAAAAAAAAAAAAAAAAATGTTATGTCGTATACCAATATAATTTACTTTTTTTGGTTCATAGTTTTATGCTTTTGTTACTAGATAAATTTTTGTAATAAATGTTGAAAAAATAGTACTGATATATTTTTAATTGACTGTGTTTATTGTTAAACCTTTTATCAGCTCTAACCAAAATAATAATAACAATGCCAATATCAGGAAATGCAAATTATACAAGAATACTCTCACTTCTTAAAAGAGTCTTAAATTACTTTAATTTCTATGCATTTACATAAAATAATATTACTAGTTCATTGCTTAATGGTAAATTTTATAATACATTATTTTGAGTGAAATCTATTGAGAATAAGCAGTTTGTCTAAAACGATGAGGTTGTTTTCCCCAAAGGTTGCATTCTCAAAATCATGGTGAAATTCTGAAATTTAATGTCTGAAAGCTTAATTCATTGTTATCTATGATAAATACCCTTCCAACAAACTAGTTCATTTATTGGTTATAATTGAAACAATATGCTAGTTAATATTAAGTGCCAGCAAAAAGAATTCACTGAAATAATACTTGTTTAAAAGTAATAGCATTAGATCATGTTAAACATGCAAACACACCAGAGAGAAGATTGCACTTGGGTTGATGATAAGTCTCAATTCAGCTACTCCTGTTGAGATCAGAGTATTGACAGGTAATAAACTTCATTTTCAATTACAATAAGGGAGTTTAAACAATTAAGACTGTATTTAAATTTTATATAATTTATTTAAATCAGTAAGCAATAGAAATAAATAAACTAGAATTGGATTTTTTATAAAGAAGAGTAGCAGCATATGCCTTGAGCCTGCAGTTAAACAGCTTATTCGCAACCAACCACATGCCTATCATATTTGCCACTTAGTAGGTATCCGCTTACATATACCATAACTAATTATATCTGCTACTTAGACCTTGCATTTACTTGTGTTGTCAAAGCAATATGAATCATCTCCTAATGGTAACTACTTCTTCAAGCATTTAGTGAATGAGGCTAATAGCCATTACCATTTAGCTGATGTGACTAACACTGTAAATCACATTTGAAGTGAAATCGCTGTGAAAGCATTTTCAGACAGAACACAGCAATTAGAGAATGAAGATAAGCTGCTCAGTGGCAATCATGATTATAATGGTTAGTTATAATAATATGTTATCAAGTTAAACATATTTAATTAATTGAGAAAATTGAATAGTTATTTGAATTGTTTAAAAGCATCAAATCAATGCATGATTTGAAATCTCTTACGCTGTAAGTTAATTCATCAAGATAGAAGATGAGTCAAGCAATCTGATTAATTCTTCAATGTAGTGTTTATTGATTGATGCGTTGACTCATGCATATTTATTTCCAAAATATTCATTTAAAGATATTTATTTATTTTTGTTTATTTATTATATTACCATTAATATAAATATTTCTGAGAACTATCATAAACGAGATTAATTGCATGCTGCTTAATTACGGAGGATAATCATGATAATGAGTTAATTTTTGAGTAAGTAATGGATGTCATTGCGAATAAAACTGCTGACTCTGGATGTAGTAACTCACTTCTTGGTGCTTAGAAGACATCTAAAGGCGTCTTTTTTTCATTCATTGGAGACTGTGAATGCATTTCAAAAGCACTCTATATAAGAGTGGCCAAGATTACAATAACTATGAATTGTAGTATAGCAAACTGTTTATATTCATAATTATACATATTAATTACTATTAATGTTTAAGAGTAGTTATCAGAAACTTAATTATAAATATAATAGCAGATATAGTAAACTGGATGCTAATCAAGAATGTCAAGATAGCCATATATAAGTTCAGTAAATTAAAACGTTTTTATACCAAACAACTTGATTTGAATAGCATGTTCAAAGGTTACTATGAGTACTTTAAATTAATTAATTATAAATTATCTAAATTTCAGAATAATTATTTATAGAAAATCAAAGAGAAAAAATAATTAAAACTTAAATAAATATCTAAATCTTTAAAAACAATTCAAAAAAAATATGAAGTAGCAGAGAAAGAAACAATGGGAAATGAGATTAATCAAATATTTATAATTAGTCAGTAGTAAAATATTAGCAATTTTCCATTAATTAAGATAAGGAGAAGTTATAAACGGTGAAAATGATAAATTCTTACAAAGAATATAAATATTCAGGTGGAGAACTTGCCTAGTATATATTATAATATGGAAGTTAATCTGAAATTAAAGTAAAAGAGGAAGCTATTTTGAATATTAGTGGCACTTATATGATAGTAAATGAGAAACCATATTGAATTTGTTTTTGCGATTAATCAATTAATCTTATTTACTATAATCTGTACTTCCAAAAGAAACAAATTGAATGAATGTTCTTATTAAATTACTTAGCTATGCAGAATAAATAATAATAGATTAATTCATATTAAAATGACAATTATGTCAGACCGACAGGGTTTAATATTGATCCCCAAAAGCTTTGCAGTTTATTGTTTAGTTTTAGGGATAATGGCAGCATCTCGTGATGTCTAATTCATCTCAATATTTTTCTCAGCTATATAGTTAACTTAGCAGTCTCCATTGTTAATATTCGTGTATATATCAATAATATAAATTTGTTAAATGTATTTAAGAAATATAATGATTATGAGAATAATTGTTTAATTCTCAATTTTATTAATTAAAATTAAATGAGTATTAATATAAAAACATTATGCAATTTATTAGATTAATGAAAAAGGCGATAAATTAATAATTGATATAACTCATTCTAGTATAATCAAAAAATTAGAAGAATTACGGTCATCATATAAACAATTTAATATTTGAATATTATTTTATAGAATATATTTTATATATAATTAAAATGACAGAAAGTAGCAAATAAAACAATGGAAGGGAAGATATAGCAAAATTTTTATAAGCATATAAATTGAGATTTTCATGTTAGCTTGAATCTTAATCTTTTTACTCACTTAATTGGTGAGCTGTAGTCTTTAATTAAATATTCAAAATGCTAGATTTCCAATTATATTTTAGCAATAATTTTGTCATAAACAGCAGTTGTATAAAGTACATAATTTGGGCCTATGTTTACAAAAAAGATAATAATGCAGAAATTTTGATTGACAACGTCATTTCTTTATCAAAGTTAGAGTAATAAATAGGGATTAATCATCAATCTAAAATCGTTTAATTCAAAAACTTAAGCCCAGAGTATGCTCTTACAGTTTACCAAATCAGTGCTATTTTTAGAAAAAAAAATAAAGACAATGTTATGATGATAGACACAAAATTACAGTCAAACAAACTTTAATTAATAGATCTATACAGAGCAAAATAGTTCATTTATATATATGATAAAATTAATAATAATAATGTTTAAGTTACATTACAATCATGGATTAGTTTGTTATTCAAAAACTGTATAATAAATTTGGAATTGCTTCTAAATCATAAACTTCAATCATTATGATGAGGAAGGAAATGGATTAATAGTCTAAAAAGTCGAAAATTTTTCAATTAAAACTTTTGTATGATTTGTAAAACCACATGAGTCAAATTAATATAGAATTTAAATTCAATAAAATGAATATTTAAGTAATCTAATAAAAATTAAGACAATAAGTCCCAAAGCATTATTCCTTTCTTATTATAAATTAGTACTTTTCCTTGAATTCATCACTTCAGATAACTCAATCTAAGATTTTTTTTAGATCATTTATCGTTTTTAAATGCTGCTTTAGGTCTGAACAGTCTGCCTGATAATTGTTAAATTTAATTTTATTAAACTAGGATTAATTATTTTATTACCATTAAGTTGTCTTAATGGTTCTTAAATAGCCCGAAAGAGTAAATATTGGTCACTTTGCCATTTATAAAAGTTCTATTTAATTGAATGGCAAAGAGGAACTTTTTAAAGAATGAAGTTACATCCTATAAATAATATAGTCGCTAGATAAGATCAGTAACCACTTATGGTCCCTGTCATTTTAAGTAAAACTTGCCACAGCAATTCTCAATAGTCTATGGTTTTCAACTCGTGTTGAGATGTAGCCCAACTTTCTAAGGCAACTCATGAAAATTTAAATTTTATCTCAAGGAGTACCTTAATCCCAGATGAGAATAGCTCGCAGCTCAAAAGAATTTTCTAGATATATGTAATGAGAGAAAGGACTCCAAGTATGGCGATATTTGAATTAAGAATTGCAATAAGCAATTAAGAATTAGAATTAAAGCGCCTTTTTTAATTAAGACTATTAATTTTAAATATTTAAGTCACTTAAATCAGCCGCCTAAATTATGAGCCTTTTACAACCCGCTTAACTTGAAACATCCAATAATTCTCAAAAAGAAGTTTGTCCAGAGTATATCATGATATATTATTCTTAAACCTTGAATGATCATGATTCTCATAACAAAGCAGAACTATAAAGTTCCAATTCATCTTAGACATAAGTACACCAAAACAATGAAGCTTACCAGACATTAAGCAAAAGAGGTAGAAAATCTAGGTATGAAGGAGCTGAATACCCAGAATTAATTGACAAAGCGAAGCTTATACTGCCAGTTCACAACTATGACATCAGTAAAATTCTAGAACTAGAGGAGTTCAAGCCCCTTATCGGATCGAGAGATTTGGCAAAGTTTATAAGCAAATTTATATTAAACAAAACAACATAGAGTACCGCTAAATCAGTAAAGGATGCTTAAATTAAACCCTTAAAAGAGCTTGTTGGTCATGTCAAAGAGGGGCCCAAGGGTGGCATCGAGGATAGGAATTATGTAAGCGAACAGCAATTTATCGATGATCATAGGGATTCACTTAACGCTCAAGTAAATTACGGAGCAAAGATACAGTCAGAGTTAATTTCCAACAACATTAGAGAGCATATGATACTCAAGCCGAATGAAAGGCAAGAGTTCATTTGGAAGTTGTTTAACCGAAATAGTTAAAGTTTATTAGAGTTTCTTCAGAATCTCAAAAGTGCTTGCTCAGAGAATTTCTGTGAGTGTATGTTTAGAAACATTTACGAGCTTAACTAAAGAGCCTAAGTAAAACTTCAGATCAAAACTAGGCTCTTTGTTTCATCGTTGCTCTACTATAGATATGAAATTATTGAAATTAAAGAGACCTTGCTTAAGAGTGCCCTAATCTTACTGGCATAGAGACCAAACACTGAACAAGACCTAGGCATATCAAATTACATATTTATGAATGAGCCGGACTGCCTCCAAAAATTACAAGATGAGTTGTCCAAGCTTGATAAGACTAATATTGGTATTATTCCTTAGATGATAGGAATTTCAATAGTTTAAGATTGATTCTTAAGCAGTAAGATTGATTCCAAACACGTTGCTTTGCCTGAGCAAGCCATTTATTCAAATTCTAAAAGAAGATTAAGGTCTGAGGCTGATTCGTCATGTGCCTATAAATGTTGTTGGAGATTTCATATTAATCTGCGCTCTTTCAAGTGCATCCTCCTATTAGAAACTAGACAATTATATTAGCACGATGGGGGAAATTTTCGTTCAGAATTGGGACTTTATTGACCAAGAAGATTTTACCCTCTATTTATAATAGCTTTCACAAGAATTAAAACTGAGAAACCCACTTTGGGTAACTAAATTAGATGAGATATCTGATTTAGGTAAGAATCTTGCTAGTATCTATTAAGAGAAGGGCGTTAGACAAAGAAGAGATATATTCTAAGATTGTCTCAGAGCAGACTTTACAAAACTAAATTAACTCTTGCATGTTCCTAATAAAACTGTAGACTTAAATGAGGAAGGCAAGCGAAGACTTTTAAACTAATTCAAGAGGCTCAATAAAGACTGCAATGCTGTCAAAGAGTTCTTGTAGGCTATGCATGACAAAGAATTTTGAATGTCAAATTAAATTTTAAGGCTTAGCAGATTATAGGTTTTGACTTTTTTTCTTTATAGAAGTTGACTTTGAATTTCTTACTCTGGGAAGACTCTAAATTTGACTTCATTAACTTTGGGGTTGGGAAATGGTAAGACTTTATTATGCTCAACTCTAGCAGCTCTGTTTGCTAAGTCCTCTCAATCTTCAGTCTTTATAATTGGAAAAAACGATCACTTGATTCTAAGAGATTAAAAGAGATTCGAATAACTAGTGACTAGCCTAAGTCTCAACATTAATGTCAATCAGTATGAGAAAAAAGCAGGAAATTACTATTTAACTCAAAAGTTTTTTGAAAGTTAACTTGAAAATTAAGACTTCTTAAATATATGGGAGCAATCAATTGTATTAATTGATGAATATGACTGGATATTATTTGATGGGAGTATCTTATAAATGGAGAAAAGCTTAAGATTTTTCAATTAGGCTAAACGACTTGTTGGTTTCACAGGTTCAACTTTGAGCTTTAAAGAGGCAAATTGCCTGCAAATCGCATTTAAGTCCAGCGAGATAATTTTTCCCAAACTAAGTTCTTTGATCGGAGATAAGAGAATAAGCTTGGATTAAGAATTAGTATCAACAAACTAAGCAGATTTCTGCAAAAGAATTTTTGACTTGTCTGCTACTTTCTCTAAGTTAACACCTGTAATTATTGTTGCCCATTAGTTATATTCGATAATCGAGAACTATTTCGCAAGTACTCCTAGATTTAGTTTTTCTCAATGAAAAGCGTCAAGGGAACTAAGCTCGAGGCTCAATTTGATTAATTATTTGCAAGCAAAAATGGGGGAGATAATATGGAGTCTTTCTGCTTAATGAATAACAAGGAAGGGGAACTGATCTCAAAACAAATCATAAGATTGAATTTAATGGAGGTCTCTTTTTAATTGTCGCAGATGTGTTTTCTACAAGATCAACTTAACAAGTAATCGGGAGAGTGGGAAGGTTACATCGTAAAGGGACTTATAAGTAAATTATTTATAAGCAAGGATCCAAGGAAACAGTTGAGCAGGTTATTACACTTCACCAATAATGTCTGGAAAATGAAATCCATATGAAGATAGCAATGCTTCAGACGGTTTTAGGTTGCTAACCTTGATGTATGAACTAGTTAATATCTGAAAAGTTTACTTCTAAAGCTTAAGTTTTAGATAAATCTGAGATCGCATTCGAAAATTCTTTGCTTGCCTTTAAAAATTACAATGAAAATTCCTCTGGCAAATGACTAAAGCAACACCTGCCCTAATGCATTTCATTGAAATAATTACCTCTTAATGAAGAGGAAACAAAAGAAACGGCTCTCAAATAGACTTTTAAAGTTTAAAACTACAATATTTCAATAGAATTTGTTGAAGATCAACTTGAAATTGTTAAAGAAGTCATATTGAAGACTGAAGAAAAAGATCTGAGTTATGTAGATTCCTTGAATGTAAAAGAAAGTTCTTAAGGTCAAGAGAAAATTGAGTCTGAAAGAATCATCGTGAACAACAAAAGTAATTTCGGCCAAGAATTCCAAATAAGTAAATAATCAAATGATGAAGTTGTCAATTCAAATCAAGGAAGCAAGCCTAGCATAAAGTTGAAGAAAATCAGCAAGCAAGTGAAAGTGGATAATCATAAGAAAAAGAAATAAGAAGCCCCATCAATTATATCGCGAAATGGTAGAATGACAGGAAAAAGAACTGAAGCCCCTCAAATGAAATTAATAGAAAACCCTAAAAGGCTTAAGCAATGATTGAATTAGAATCTCAATAGTGATTGTAAGCACCTCAGGGAATTAGTTGATTTCGAAAAGTTATGATTTAGATTTTTAAAATTTGAATTAATTTAACTTTCTTTGCTCTATAAGTTAAGATAAAACAGTCTTCACTCCATTAAGGAGTTTTATTAGTTTGACAGTATTCTACCCTCATTATCAATTACTCCACTCTCATGAAGAGAGTGAACTAAAGATTTGTAACCAACAAAGTCATCAATTTACGATTTCATATCGATAAACTCGTCTCTCATTCTTTTGTTCTCCTCTAGATACTTTTGCTTGCTTCCTCTAAGTGCCTGCTCTTCGTTTTTTACTTCTTCTAAATCCCTTTGATTTCTTTTTCTTTGGGAGGACTGCTTTATCAAATGAGCAGAGCGTCCTTTATAAACTAAAAATTACTTAAAATGATGTTATTTTACCACTATAACTCAAAGATTAACTCATTGCCTCTGCAAATTCAGTCTTCATGTGTACAATTAAATTATTTGTGTTATCTAATCTCTCTCTCCTCTTTTTTTTGCATAAAAAATTATAGTGTTAATACCATCTTTGTCAAGCGAAAGTAGTATGTCGCAGATCCACTTTTTATCCAAATGTAACCAGTCACATTGATCTGGTAGGAATATCAGCAAAGATGGCTTATCTTTCGCGTAATCTAGGAAATCATCCGCGTTAGCCCTTCTATTTAAGGAACAGCTACTACTATTACATCAGATCTTCGCAAGTACTAATTAAATCAAGATTTACTTAATTTACCTCTTTTTAACCGTTCAATATTATTGCTTTGAGAAAGTAAATATTGCAGCAAGTCATTTTCGGGAGATACGCTCCGCACTCTTAAGCGAGAAAGTCATAAAGCTCTTTCTTTGAGCCTATCTTTTCGCGAACTTAGTGAACGTTGACTTGAGAAAGATTGTTGTCCATCTAAGAATTAAATATTAGACTAGTAAGCTGGTTTTCGGGAAAATTTTCCTTACCTTATACTGAGAATTTTTGTTGTGTATTTAATAATTATTTTAAAAATAATTATTTCAGAAATTAATTAGTAGTTCAAGGTATTCTATATAGAGAATAATAATCAGCCTTAAAATTATTAATTTTTCACATCGAATTCTCATTTATTAAAATGAGACGCTCTTCACAGTAAGATATACGATAATATTATGCTTAAAATACTTCAATTCGGGAAAGTAGATTGCCTCATCTTAAAGCTCTTATTCTTCAAATGATATATAATAGGTACCTCTAAATATCGAGATGAGCTATATTACTAGCTCGCTTATAATATGGACCGCACAATCAGTTAATGTCCCCTAGCTAGAATGTTAGACATAAATAAACTCAAAGAATTAGAGGCGCCATTATGAAAGCGCAAAAGAATTAGATAAAGGATGGTTATTAGCAGATACTACAGAGTCTTTAAAAGGGCTATTGCCTGAAGAAATTTTAAACTACAATTTAGAACTCGATGACATTGAGGACTTACTAGTAAAAGCTGTACGAAATCACTTAAAAATAAGAATTACACAAGTTTAAGATTAGTTGATAAACGACAACCTACTTAGTTAAGCAAAAGAAATTATATAATCATAAAAGGCAACTTTAATAAAAATAGCAACTTCAAACGATTGAGATT
>ARYC01001349.1:0-19794 GCA_000711775.1 Oxytricha trifallax | reverse complement strand
TTTAATTTTTATTTTTATATATAACCTAGGAAACTTCAAATTATCTTATTGACCGCACTAGTAAGGGGAAAACTCCAGCTGAATATCTAAGAGCATAAATTTGACTTTAAATTTCAACTAATATTAACATATTTAATAGTCATAATTAGTTATAATAAATTAGAAGAACTCTAATAGAATTCGGTTATCCTTCAGCCAAAGTAGACGAAGTGTTATCAGATGTGAAAGAGATGCCAGAGACCTTAGTTTAGTCATACTTTAACATGCTAAAGCAAGATATTAAAGAAAGACTTGCAGACGATGAAGATTACCAAGATTTAAAGATAAGAGGGGATTCTCACATTCAAGAATTGAACAAACTTTGAGATTAATAGTTAATGGTTTTACAATAAAAGTCAAATAACATATATATATTAACAAACCTGTAATTTTATATTCAGAAATTAGAGATTTTGTTAAGTTTCTATCGAGATGATAGAGTTTGGAATTTTGGGAAATAATTATAATTCAATTTTTAATATAGTAATTTAAATTTTTATTTTAACCCGATTCTTAAATATAAAACTGGTCTTAAACTATATAGTTATATTAATTCAGTATTATTGAAATCTTTTACTAAGTTTCTTTTTTTATCATAAAACCATAGTTGATTCATTTGAAATATTTATATTTATCCTCTATAACAATTAATTCCTTAATAGAATTTCTTTAAAAAAATAATATGATTGTTATACTTTAATATACCCTGTAATAAACGCAATAATCTTGAATTTTATTTATTTTTATATAAAATATGAAATTAAGCTATTAAAGTTCATATATTATATATAGAGCTTTCTTTTATCTTTAAAATTTTTTATGAAAAAAAATTTAATATTTATCGCTTATGGTTAAATAATTTTGCACCAAATTTTTCATTAGCATAATATACAATTTATATTTTTAATCATTTTTGTCTAATATAATTAATTTTTTAGGTACAGGAATATTCTCAGATTTCCTGAGAGATTTAATCTCATTTCTCATTCAATTAATAGAATAATCGCATTTTCTCGTTTCTTGTGTCTAACTTAAAATATAAAAAATTGTTGAAAAGTTCAATTAATTAAGTCATTAGTTTATGGATTTGATTGTCACATTAATTGCATTTAAATATTTCATTTCGTTGTTTCGTAAAACACAGACCTTGGGTTGTGTTTCTCCATTTCTGATAGTTTTCCTTGTTTCTCTAATTCATCAATTAATTTTTCATATTCTTAGAATGTGATGGTCTCTTTTACACTATAAAACCTTAATATACAATATTTCAATAACAATTGAGCCATCAGATGAAGATATCATATTTGATTTCAATCTTGTTAAATTTTACTTTTTTATATTTAATATCTCAAAGAGAGTATCTTAACATTCTATATAAATAGATAAATATAGAAATTTGACATTTTACAATGCCTAAAAATAACTAACTTGATATTTAACAACTTAATGTTCATCACATCATTTAATTTGTTTTGCTTAATTTTATCATTATTGTTTTGTTTTCAATGATTAACTAGGAATTAATAAAAAAATGAGTTTAATTTATTAGTTTTGACTATCATCTAATTCTGAGATTCTCTCCCCTTATTATTTAGCCTTGATTTTCCTAAGAATCGAGGTGTATTTATCGTCTTGCATTATAGGTACTTAGTCCTTATCTTTCAATATTGGTTTTGCCTTTTTGAAATGCACCTAGTAAACAGTTGGCCCGATTGCTAGAAAGAATAGTATAAAAGATCCAAACACATCTTTGAGATAAGAGTCCAAGAAATTAGTGTCTAAAGCTGTATTTGGATTCTTGTTATGAAGGTACATTCTCAATTTTAAGTGAGGTCTCACGAAAGAGTTGGCCATTAAGAGATAGACTTGCTCGTGAACCAGTTAAGGGAGAGTAATGCCCGCACATAGTCCTACTGCTAACTAAATGAAAACCATTTTAGTAAATTATAATATATGGCTAAACTTAATAGAATGTTTAATTATATGCTTAAAGTCTTCATTTAATTAATTCAAAATAATAAGGCGATTGAATAAATGTAAATTTAATAAGCTAATTCACTAATCAATGTTTGCCTCCATCGATCTAAGGATTCAACCCATTCCCATATGTCTTCAAATAATTGATTTGATTGTGATAATGCTAATTCAATTCCACTGTTCTCTTAACCAAGTCTTCAGTCTGCGTAATAAGTCTAGTTTTCAAATCGGCTTCTTATCCAATGATAGTAAGAACCTTTTGGTCTCTGTTGAGATCAACTTAGAAACCTTCAAATTGCATGTTCTCCTCTAATCTTTGGCAAGTTGCGTTGTAGTCTCTTCCACTCTCTTCAGCTAAGTTTGTCAAGTCAACTGTCTTGTAAACTTGGCACTTCACTTCTGAAATAAGTAGGGTGGCTTGGAATTGAATCTCATTAGAGTAATTCTTGAGTATTAGATCTCCTTGAGCTTCAGCTACCATGTCTTTGACTAGAGATTGAGCTTTCTCAAAATCAAAATCTTCATAGAGAGCCTCGATAAATCTTGTGAAGGAATCTGAGTAGCTGTCTTTTTCAGCAATAATAATTGGCAATACGACATCGATGAATTCATCTGTTATTCTGTTTATGAAAAGAGAGACGATTTAGTATCTGATCAAGTATTGGCATTTTACTTGAACCACATTCAGATATGAGTTTCCATAGAAAGTTCTGTCAGCAAGCATATTTTAGAAGAGATCTGTGCATCTATTGTTGAAGCTGTATACCAATATCTAATTCAAGAACCAAGCTTTTTAGTTCATGCTTTCCATTTGAGTATGAGCGTTATCAGTCAACATTTTGTCAATGAGTTCCTTCAATTTTCTTTAAGTAGTTCTCTCAACAGTGTTTCTCTCTCTTTGGAGCAAGATTTCGCAAGACAAAAGTCCCCAGAAGATTTAAAGTACTAAATCAGTGTGTGCTTGATGCTCAAGTGTCAATATCTCCTTAAGTGGGAAAAGATACTTCTCAGCAGCTACAATCATGATTAATTAAAGATTTATACTTACTTTTGTACTCTCCCATTTCATATTGAAGCTTTGCATAGTCAAAGAGTTTTTTGCAATCTTGCAAAGTGATTCTTCTATCCTCTTAAAGTTTCTCGAGAGTGAATTGCTTTGCCTCTCTTAATTACTTTGCTCCTGATTGTTAATCAGAGTAAGTAGCTTTGAGGCGTCTTGCTTGGCTTATTCTTCAATTTCTTTTGCCTTCTCCTTTTAAGAGAGCAGCAATTAGCTAGACAACTGTTGTTGAAGTTTCTCTGATTGAGGCACGTTTGTTCTCAAGAATTGCAAGAGAACGTGTGAATCGAGGAATGGTGCGATTCTTTTTAGCTGGACTGCGTGGGAGTCTTAAGATTACATATTTATTAGTGATGATTATATTAAACTTTACCTTATTTCATAATTGGTGAATGAGTGAGAATACTATATTATAGAAAAAGAGTGAAAGTAGTATTTCAAGAGAATGTCATCTTATTGAATACCTTAATTATACATATACACTTCATATGCTTAATTATCATGATAGTTGATCGATTAGAGTTCCCTTATATTCTGCGCTGAAAATACTCTTTCCTGCTTCTGTTAGCTTATAAAAATTAAAATATTGTAATTAATATTAAATTCATTATAAATACAGCATCAATAACTGAAAGTTCAGTTGCGGTAGTATCGAGACCACAAAAAGCACTTAAAACTTAAAAAAAATACAACTTTAAGTATATTTATTTCTTATAAAAGTAAATGAAATTAAGAACTTAATTTAATGTGGTTTAGACGTTCTAATTAAAATAAATATTAAAATTAGTATTCCTCTAATGTCTTGAGCCAACTAGGGAAAACATTTTTTAAGTCAAAGAGATTAATAATTTTATATATCAACTATTTATTAGAGAGAACTCCTTACTTAATGAAAAAAGGTATTTTCAGTAAATTGATAAATTTAACTTTAAAATAAAGTATAAGCTAAAATTCAATTTTTATTAATAGATTTTTATTAATTTTAGCATTAACAATAAATTCTTAGACTATATTTTTTTAATTACAGTTTTCTGGGTTATAAGTTCAATCATTTGCAACTAATCCACTAGCAACGACATCACTACCTCTGTTTACAGTACCAGCGCAAAGTGGAATTTATAGCAAAGTTGAAAGTTCATCAATCTCTGCGACACTGCACATGGGATGTACGAGACCTCCTCTGTTGGTGAGGACTGAATAAGAACCTACAAGGGCATTTCCTGCAATAGTTGTTCTGAAGACCTCAACACCTAATATATCAGCAATAATTTCTTCAGTGTTCTTGTCGAGCTCTGGGTGAACTAATGCTACGTAATCATTGCATGAAATCACATTTCCAAGAGCGGAGAGCCTCTCTTCTACTCTTTGGATTTTCACTGATTCTGGTAGCATGTTTCTAATTGCCATCAATTCTCCATCAGTGGTTGCCATAAACCTAAATTAAAACTTAGATCTAACATTAATATTAAATATAAAACTTAAATTCTTGTTCAAGTTTTTTAATTACACTTTGCTATGAAATGTCTGATAGGTTTAGGAACAATCAAACCATTTTTATTTCCTGCGCACATTCTGCCTACAATCTTAGTTCCTGCGAGTGAAGCATGAACCACTGGGATATGGACTCCCAACTCACTTTCAAACACTGAGTAGAAGTTTTCTGAACCACCTGATGAGACAAGGCAGTAGTTATTAGTTAATTTAGCAAAACATCCGATTTCGTTGGAGTTCTCAAATTAGACTCTTGACGCCATTCGAGTAATAAATATAGAAACTTTTTGTAATAATTAAGATTAAAATTAATGCAGCTTTTAATTTATAGTTGCAAATACCATTACTAATCATTTACTGTTAAAATCTATAGTACAAACTCTTAAATTCATACATTTGACTCATCAAGATTTATCGACTCTTTTCTTGAGTCCTAAGAGTATCTAAGCTGATTCTGCAGAGTATTCATACAATTTAAAGTCTTCAATTAATTTGTTGACATTTTCCTTTGTGAGTCCCTCAACCCCCTCTATAGATTCCAAAAATTGGTCTTTTTGTCTTATTACTTCTCTCACTAAATCAAGGCCTTTCCTAACCTGATTTTGCTCAATGTGTATTTGAGTACCATGAGCAGCTACAGAATCGAAATATTACTCAATCTCAAATGGAATGCGTTCAGTTAGTTTATGCATAACCTCATGATGCCCTATTGATTAGAATCCCAAGTCTTAATATTCCAAAACATTAAGAAATTTCCTGTTTCCTCTTTCGAAGAGGAACTTGCATTTGTCTTCCAGCATACTTGCATCAATATCATCTTTTCTTAAGTTCTTATTTTGCAAATTGACTATGTAGATACTTAAAGGTAGATTTATCACTCTAGTTAATTATTAAATTGTCTCATTTATATCATCTATGATTCCAGTATTTAAAATGTAAAGCACGAAATAAGTAACTCCATGCTTAAAATCTGTGGTCTTTAATCCCATCTCATCAGATAAGAAATGCTCTTCAGACTTCTATGAGAACTCAATTGACTTCTCAATTACTTTAGAAAAATGCACTGGTAAATTTAGTTCTACTCTTTTTAAGCAGCTGTAATATGCTTATTCTAAATGATCAGTCATTACTATTGGATTCAATAAATCTCCAGTGCCAACAAATAAGTCGGAAACTTCAGTCTTTCTTAAAACAGAATTGGCTCCAAACCCATAAAACAATGATGTTGGCGATATTTATCTAAAGGCTTTGCTGATTGCATTTATGAGATCTCTATATTCATTCTGATTGTCTTCATTTACTGAATGTATACATTTTCTTTCATCAAAAGTTAAATTTGACATAGAAAAGTCAATGGCTATAATAGGCACTATCTCAAGCATTTAATTTGCAATTAAATCTAAAAATGAGGTCCTCTTCTTGCACTGTATATTTTTCAAAGTCATTAATCCTATCTACTAGCTTTTTTCTTTATTAAATAATGGAAGTTTGTACTCTGGGAGTCTCTCTTCCTAGAAGTCTTGCTGATTGCCCTTGTGAGCATCTCCGTTATTTCTCATATGCTACTTCTTAGCCTAGATATTTTTACTTATAGAATCTTAGCTTGGTTCTAATTCTCTGAAATCCTGCTAATACAGACTATTGTATATTAGATCATTAGCAGTAAATTCCCCAAATGCCACTAAGTCATTTTAAATTCTTTCGTTCAGTATTTCTTATTCAGTTCTGAATTCACTCATTGGTTCTAAAATGTTTGGTCTTCCATATTAATCTTATTTCTGGACATACTTTGAATAGTCTTTTGAATCTCTCAAAAAGTAAACTTTAAAATCTTAAGTCTCAAAAAGCTGAGGAGAATAGTTATTTACACCTATTTCTATTTAATACCACAAAACCTTTATGAGTTTTTTAAATCATTTGTTTTAAATATTATATACAAAACTTATGGAGGATTTTTAATTTAAATTTATTAAATTTCTTAATAATCAATTTTAAAAAAATATATGTAATAATGTATAAATACACAATTAGGAGTAATTATTCAAAATTTAAAATATTACAGAAATTTTATAATAAAAAAAACAACATTTTTATTAAATTATTGATTATATCGTATCTAAAATAATTATATTAATAATTTTTTATAAAAGATTATATACTTTATATTTAAATTCATTTTGATAATTTAGGTTATTGATTCTCTTAAAAAGACCTTCTGGTCCTTATATCAGTGGAAGGTCTCTTTGAATTTCAGTTACTACAGTATTATTTTATGATTCTACAACTAAGACTGATAATTCAGGATTTTCAATAAAATCTCCTCCTTTTGTATCAAAGGCTTTCAAAGTAATGCATCTATATCCTCCAAATTTGTATTTTTCTTTCAATCCTACTTGCACATCAATTTTATTATAAAAATATGTAAATCATTACAATATAAGATAAATATAAATTGAATGTACTCAGAGAACTTCAAGCCAATCTAATGAGGCTAAATCAAAATTCCACTCTTTCTGACACATCTTGCAAAATTGAAATACCCAATAACTATTTTAAATTTACAAATCTTAATTATGCTTACATATAGATTTCTGTTAAATTTCACTGCTACTCTTTCTGCTGATATAGCTGCCTTATATTTCAACTTTAATCTACAATGATTTAATTCAATAAATCTGATTGAAATGTATGACATGATAAATAAATTACCTGAATCATATTTGCTCATCATTTTACTTACCACTTACTTGATATGATTCATTTTGAAGCCAAACTCAAGTTTCTTTCGCTTTGTCTATTCAAAATCGTGTCTCTCAGACCATTTAAATTTATCTCTCTCATACTACTCCCCAATCTCTACTGAGAAATAGAGCGTGTCAAGGTCGTCTAGTAAATCTTCATCCTCTATTTTGGTTTGCACTACCATTTCCATTTCAATTTTTTAATCTTAGATTTGACTCTTTTTACAAAGCTGAAACTCATTTATCTTTATAATGCTTGAATCAATAAAAATAGATATAAATATAAACATAACTTATCAGGGGGGTTATAGTAAATTATATTTATAGTATTTTTATTTTTTTAATCTGCTCTGTCCATTAAACTATTTTCTGAGTAGTATTGGTCATCAGACCAGCATCGCATGTGACTTTGACCCATTTTCCTTTAATAAATTATTTAGTCTATAAGATTTAATTATTGTAATAATTTACTTAAATGAGATTAAATAGAATTATTTAAATAAAATAAACTTCATGGCTTCGTAAACCTAATGAAATTATTTTAAATCATCTAATTTTTGCTAATTAGTTTTAGAAGTTAGGACATTTAATTTCCTATAACTATTCACTTGTGCATCAAAGTCCAGGAATACCTTTAACTTCAAATAAAGCCCCGATCTATGCACTTTCCTCGGACACCCCTCTATTGACCGGTCAACCAATCCAATAAAACTCCTCTGAAATGCTGGTAAACGAAACTCTCTTACTTTAGTTAACTGACTGCGATACTCTTGATGAAATCAGAGTTATTTCTTTAAGAAACAAGGATCTTAATACTTGCTTAAGAGTGCTGGCTAATTGTGAAAACTTAACGATTGCTTATTTACAAGGGAACTCAATTAATCTCTAAGATTTGATGTACATGCAAATGCTCAAAAGTCTTAAGAAGATTGATTTATCGCATAATTCTATAAGTGCTCTGCCAGGACCAGCTGTTTTTTAAGGGCTTGTCAATTTAAAGTTCTTGTACTTGCATGACAATAGAATTAGTAATTGGGGAGATGTTGAAACTTTAACATCTTTACCTTCAATTATGCATTTTATATAACAAGCTGTAGCGATTGGATCAGGAAAATATTAAAGAAGTTGAGAGTTTTAAAAGTTTCTTCTTAAAACTATTGAATTTAAAGTTAAATCTTTTACCCATAGAGTTATTAATCTAAGTATTATATCATTAATTAAAAAGATGAAGCAAGCAACTTTCGACTAACTAGATAAATTCCACGAAGACCTTTGTAAATGGGACTTGCATCAAGAAATCCTCTCTCACGTAGACGACTTTTTATTAAAGCCAATGTACTACTCTACTGAAGACTATATTCTAACTTAAAAACTCTAATTATATTCAGACTTGAAAACTCAGTTAAACAAAAATGCTTAAAGACTTTTACCTGGTCTACAAAATAGGGATGCAGATAAATATCTATAGAGTAACAATCTATTTTAATTGAAACACTGTGAAATGGTGAAGAAGTTTGTTGTATTTGAACTAAATTAAGTGAATTAAAATGAAAAGAAGAAAAATGCATTTATGTGTGTCAACTAGAATGATGTTGTTGTCATATTTAGACAAGATGTAAGAATAAGATTTAAAGTAATGATTTTCGTATTTAGGCTCATACCATAGAAAAGAATCACTTAATTGGAGTTGTAGACAGTGCACTAGATGGTTTAGTTTTGTTAAAATCATATATTAAAATGGAAGAGCCTGATGAGAGGTCATTTAGTATGGGGAAATCTCTTACTTAAGACAGTTACTGGGTTATTGAGAAAATAGGAAGTTTGATTAACTTTAACAAGTCTTACTTAGCACTCTAGTCTTTTCAAGATATCGATATTCAGGAACGCTTGAATGACCCTGCAAATGATATTCTTAACAATTATGATTTTTATCAATTTACAAAGTCTTAAGAAAAATAGATAGCTGATATATTCCCATATACATAACTCTAAATTCAAGCTATTACAGGCTCCCTGAAAAAGAAGGGTCTAAGTATTGTGCTAGGTGATTATTTATCAGGAAAGACTTCTTTGATTCCAGGTTTAATTATGTCATTCATGATGATGATCTGTTCTGACCGAGACCCCCCTTCCTACCCCCCTCCCCTAGTCCACCGAGACCTCCCTCCCCCCTCAACCGAGACCCCCCCTCCCCCCTCAAACTGAGAATCCCCTTTTATTATAGTTTTTTTATGAATTTATTTTTTACTCAGAATAAATTTCTTGCCCTTCGGGCAGATATTACTATTAAAAATATATTTTGATAAGTTCCACTACGTCCGTCGACTTTTGTTTAGAACATACTCCCATAGGGAAATATTTATAATAAGGTTTAATTTTGACTATCATGATTAATAATATGATTTAATTGATAGACATAAATTTGAATTCAAGATTTTTTATAACTTAAATCACTTACACTCTGCTATATAGTAAAAATTAATATAAAAATTTTTCCTATTATTTTTAACTTCATTTAAATATAAAAATTATTTTATTATTACTTATTTAGTTAATTACTATTAAAATCATATTTTATTCATATATATATTTAAATGGTAATCCAAACATAAAAAATTGTCTTTAATTTTTTAATAAACTATGCTTAAGAAATAAGATATTAATAGTAATTAACTAAATAAGTAGTAATAATAAAATTTTTTTTATATTTAAATGAAGTTAAAAATAATAGTAAAAATTTTTATATTAATTTTTACTATATAGCAGAGTGTAAGTGATTTAAGTTATAAAAAATCTTGAATTCAAATTTATGTCTATCAATTAAATCATATTATTAATCATGATAGTCAAAATTAAACCTTATTATAAATATTTCCCTATGGGAGTATGTTTTAAACAAAAGTCGACGGACGTAGTGTAACTTATATTTTTAATAGTAATATCTGCTCGAAGGGCAAGAATTTTATTCTGAGTAAAAAATAAATTCATAAAAAATCTATAATAAAAGGGGATTCTCGGTTTGAGGGGGGGGGGGGGGTCTCGGTTTAGGGGGAAGGTCTTGGCTGAGGGGAGGGGGGGTCTCGGTAGAACAATATCAAATTAAGTTAAATTATAGCGTGAGCAAGATAAGAAATCAAAGAAGATTAAGACCTACACAATGAAAGAGTTACTTGAAAATGAGTCATCGGAGGATGAATATTACAGTGATAAGGACAGATCTTTAACGCAATTTCCTTGGTACTAAAAGGGATATAAGCACATTTATGACGAACTTGACTACTCGAATTAGAAAGGAGTTGGCATGGGAGAAATGTATCCAACCTCAGATTAAACCGACAATAAAATTTTGCTCAAGCCAATTGAGAAAGATCAAACTAGACCTCCAGAAAAGATTGTAATTGTCTCTCCAAATTCCCTAACTGTTGACAATCACTTGAGAATGATAGAAAAACTAGGATTAGACAAATAGGTCAATATACTAAGAATTGGACATTCCAATCATGACGATGAGCTCAACAAGAAATATTCTATTGAGTACCTTAGTGGTGGCATTAACAAAAAGACTTAAAAAGACGAGGCTTTGGACTAAGTTAAAGAAGATCTAATGAGATAAGCCCAAATTATTGTAATTTGAAATATCAATATATTCCATTTTGTTTTGAGAAAAAGTTATATTTTCATTGCTGTGCATTCACTAACTTAGCAACTTGTCGAGAAAACTCAATCAAAACACGATACAATAATTATCGATGATGCTAGCGTTATCCCAGAAGTTGATGTTTTATAAACTTTGAAAAGAGGTGCTGTAAGATTGATACTTTTAGGTAACCCATAGATACAACCCAACATGTTCATGTTAAATCCAAAGAGTGGAGATAGAACTTTATTCAGCAGAATGATTAGAGCTCTAGATAACGGTTAAGTTAGCAAGCCTTATGTAATCCTTCCAACTTTCGTTTAGGAGCCAAATTAAATGATTATCTAGCAAACTCCTAAGGGTTCAGCTAAAGCTAAGAAAGGCAAGAAACCAGAGGTCGAACAAATTTAAGCGAAATCAAAAGATGTCGAAATTCACTTTATCGACCTATCAAATGCCTAAGAGAAAGATTAAAAGGAGTCCTTTATTAACGATGATGAAGCTCAATCAATAGCAGACTATTTGATGACCCAACAAGATATTGATCTAAATTCAGTTGCTATCATGACGCCATTCAGGACTTAAGTTTTGGCAATCAGGAATATTTTCCAAAGTAGAGATGAACTTCCAGCTGCTCTCAAATCGTTCTACTAATTTGGTTCTTTTGATGAGTATGTAAGTCAAACTTTCAAAGTTGTCATAGTATCAATGTGCAAAACTAAGAATATCGTCAAGAATGGTGGACCACTTTTAAATAGTCATCTAAACGTAGACTTCTTGAAATCTAGAGCTACAGAAAAGATTATAGTCTTTGGAAGAGCTAAAGCACTTAACAATCTCTGGAGACACGAATTTTATGACCTTGCTAAAAATGCAAATAATCTTACAGAATTATGATTTCTTTAATTAAATATTTTAATTCATTTCTTTTTATTATATGAACAACATAAATAACAAATTTAAAAGTATAGATAGTCAAATAATATTCTATAGATTATATTACTGCTTCCTTTGACTGTTTTTTCTATTAATATTTATGCCTCCAGAAACATACTTGCTGTGATCTAATATACCCTTAAGATTGACATTTACTTCTCTGTGCTATGGGTTTCCTCCAAAATCATAGCTCTCATTAATCTAGCTTTAATAAAAATAGAATTATTTTTTTAATTAATCTCTCATTTTAATTGATATTCTTGATGATAGGGTAATTCTCTTCAGCAAAAACAGCTCTTTTATAATTTTACTTAATAAAAGACCTATTTTACAGAGTAGTTTTGTAAATTTATTCTATGTCTCTTGATAATTCCAAATCGTGATTTGGTATTTAGAATGTCTAGTTAATATCTTGATTTGTCCTCTATGACACATAATTCTGGTCTATTGATGAGTCATTTAAGGGAGGTAGGAAATAAGAGCGATTGTTAGATCTGGCTGCAGATTTAGCATTTGCTCTACTATAAGAAAGCATACTTTCATCTGCCATGGTAGGACCAGTTTAATTATAATTTCCAGTAAGTTGAATTGTTTTCTTGGAAGATTTTAAGTCTTAAGAAGCAATTTGAGCTCTAGATTACTCAGATGGCATAAATATTGAATTGTCATAAACCACGCTTCTTAAAACCTGCTTATACTCAACTTTTTCTTCTCTTTAAGCTTTGAAGTTCTTAATCTTATCTTTATTAGCTTTCGAATAATTATGACTGTCTTTTATTCGCTTTCCTATTTTCATTTGCTTTTCAATCAAGTTTTTAGCTTAAGCAAAGGAATTTATGAATTTTTCTTGTTCTTCTTTCTTAAGTTATCTTTACTTGTGCATCTAAATGACATTCATCTTTTTCAGGTATTTTTCTTTGAAATCAACTTCCATTTATTTCTCAACTAGTTCCCTTCTCAATAATTTCTCCTCTTTATTTAGAGTTAAAAAGACTGTAAGGTTCTTTTGTAACTCGTTCTTTTATTCATGATGTATAATTTTAGATATCTCTCTTACTTTGTTGACTTCATCCCTTTTATCTTCAATAAATTTATCAAATTACTCTTTCACAAGAGTCTTCTAGTTTACTTTTAGTTCTTTGAATTCTTGTACCCCTTACTTAATAGTAACATCTCTTCTATCTTTAAGAATCAAATATGCTTCTTTTTAAATTTTCCTAGTTTGATACATCGATAAATCATTAGGGTCTCCATTTTGTTCGATTAATGATCTAGACTCTCTTTGCATAAGTTCTCTATCCATTCTTTGTGCTTCAAATTAATCTTTGCAGTTAATCATTATGCTTTTATCAGTAGAGAGTTGAAGTTTTTTAAAAGCAAAGCTGAATCTAGAGTATCTTGAATCTTTTTCACTCAAAATAAGACCTTGATGATTTTGCTTTAACTGATCGTAAAAATTAGATTTTACATCAACTTTGTTCTATTCTTAGGTTGTTGGGTTTTCGTAGAAGTCTAACAATCCAAATCTCTACTTAATGGTGTAAATATTCTAAATCATGAATGGATCTTATAACATATCTGAAGTATGAATTTGTAAAAATACATGTCTGTGGATATCATAAGTTAACAAAGCCAAAGTAAGAGCTCTTCTTTTTGCTTCATCAATTGAATGACATTTCATCTGTAAGAAGTATAAATTTCTATCTAAATCGACTTGACTCTTTTCATAATTCACAACATAATTTATTGGTAAGATTTAGCAGTTACCTTCATTAAAGTGAAAGAAAGCCAGTAAACTGTTACTGTAGTTTGTTTATTTGTAATCAGTTGTTTTAAAAGTCAGATTAAACCATTTGGGGACAGCTTAACTAAAATATCTCAATCTTTACCGTTCTCGATCATTTTGTTAAATAGTGATTTAATGATTGGAATAGTTGAAATCAAAGTTGATATTTTGCTCTTCAAATTTCATTTATGTGTGTATGAGTGTTACTATCTGATCAATGTTAGAATAAAGAGATTGCTCAATGTAGATTTCTGGACTTTTTATCTTATCAATATGTCTTTTAATATTAGTTAATGCTACCATTCTTTTTTTTAGTTTTATGTTACTCCACCAACGTTAGATGCAATAAGCAGCTCGCTTTTCAATAATTTAATATATGGGTAGTTTTCTCAAGGTTCTTCTAAATAAATGTGCTTTCCATGCCATTTAAATCTTAGCAGCAGAGCTGATCTTTTTTAGTAAAGAGTCAAAAAAGAGTAGAACTTATTGCTCACCTTCATGATTTGCTAGCTTATTATGATCAAGAACTGCAAAACAAATCGTTACTAAAATATCAAGAGATGGTCCTTCAAATACCAAAAGATCTTTGTATTAATCTTAGAACATATACTGCTACTTAACATTATTTTTCTTTCTAAATTCAAGAACCTTTTTTATTTTCTCTCTGGAGACTCTACAGTTTCTAGCTTACAGAATTTACCATTATCTTAAAGTACTATATTTATTAGGAGAAAAGAGTAATTCTGATAGGGAAAAATCCAATCTTTGAGTTACATCTGAAGGTTTATTAAATCTAACTCTTGATTATATGCAAGGTTTAACTAATTGAATTAATGGGTGCTATCTATAGTCAAATAAATCTGGTTCAGCAACACGAATAGTATCATAATTAGTGTCTTCCTTGACACATTTAAATAAGTCCTCAAATTTTAAGTCGTTTTTGTTTTCAAATAAAGGCATCAAACTTTTAAGGATCTTAATAAAGGCAGGCTTTTATTCTTTCAAAAAGTACACTCTTGGATATTTGGCCAATTCTAAAGCATTAATGAACGAAGTATTCATAGTGAATCTCCCTCTATAAAATTTCTGAATTGCAAGTGCACTTCTCTACTCAAGTTCTTACTTTTTTCTTTCTCTATACTTTTAAACTATAAATCTCTTGATTCTTAGACCAGCTCTTCTCTTTCTTATTTCTGCGTTACTCATCATTAAGTACTCTTGCTTTGTGTATACAAGCATAAACTCAGTTAAATTATTAATCTATATACCAATTTAAAGTTATTACTGTAAGTTTATCTCTAAGATCTCTCTTGAACTTCTTTCTCATTAGACATCCTCTCATTACTTTTTGAATCTTAATAATCTTTTGCTTTCTCTCGTTAAAGTACACTTTGACATAGTTACGAGATCTGTATCCCCTATATAGTGACTAAATCAAAATGGAAGGACTATTCCGCTCAAATATTCTCTTCAGTCTGTATATATCAACTTCCAAATTGAATAGATGCTGTTCTGCAGACTTTTCTTTGGCATAGTCAGGGATATGAAGTTTCATGAATTCATTCAATCCCCTAAATCTATAACCGAAAGATGCATCTTCAATTCTCTCTTCATCCGTTATCACATAAGTATCCAGTGCTAAGAGAGAGGATATTGAGTTCACTAAGAAATGACGATAACCTGGAATTTAACAAACTGGATTTGAAAAAAGTGATAAATGCATAAAGCAACAAATTTAAAAACTGTCATGAGATATAAAAGGAAATTGCTAGAACGAATTATAGTAATTTAATTTAAAATATCAAGCGATATTTGATCAGAATTTTAAACAATTTGATTTTAATTTAAAAATGATGCAGTAAAAGAGTGAATCCCAAATTAGATTGGATGAGTTATTGAAGAAAGCTGAGTAGTATACAAGACTCATCTTTTTAAAGCAAGCTAAAAAGCCAGCAAAAAATCAAGCTGATAAAAATGAGTAAGTTTCATGCCATATTTTTATGAATATTTGATAGTGAAGGTAAATCTTCAAAGAGAAAGCATGATCACAGAAAAAGCTAGGACATTGATGACATGCAAAACGAAGAGAGTTAAGGAGGAGAGAGTATTAGATTCACAGATTAGCCTAGCATGTTGAAGGGTGGAAAACTCATGCCTCATCAAATTGACTCTTTAAACTGGATGATAACTCTATATGACTTAGGACTCAATGGAATTCTTGCTGATGATATGGTAAAAATACCGCCATAAATTTAACTTACTTTAAGTTTTAATGATCAAATCTTTAAATCAAAGTCTCTTTTTTATTAATGAAATCAAACTTAAACGTCAATTAGCAAACTTATTTATAATTTACAAAGCAAGTCAATAACTATAAACTAGAATCACTAAGTATTCTTGAATAGATTAGCAGTTTTCTTTCTCCTTCCATACTTGAGGTTCTCATCAATTGGTCCAACTCTCTTGACTTGGTGTGATTCTTGCTTAATTTCTTTTGCAGCATCATTCTTAACTAAATCTTTTTCTTTTGCAGAAATTCCTTCCTAGTAACCTTGACTGAATTGCTTTGATCTCTCAATCATAGCTCTCATTCTCTTTCTCTCATTTTGGTGAGACAAATGTCCTCTCAGTGTATCCTCAGCTCTGACTGCTAAAGCGATATATCTCAATTGTTCCTACACCATCTTAGAAGTTTAAGAGTGAAAGAAGTGATCAATCTTCAATTGCAAATCTTGGGGCTTTTCCTTCTTTCCAGGGTTGACCATCTTGTTGTGCTCTTTCTCGATTGTAGCCAAATACAAATTTCTGTTGTAGTAGTTGTTCTCTTGCAAAAGCATCACATAGTTTTTGTTTATATCAAAGTCTCTGATAGTCTCAAGAATCTTCTACTCAAGATTCATGTTGTAGATTTTTGACAAGACTACATCTTTTTCTTTAAGCTCTTTGAATCTGAGAAGAAAAACATTCATATACTCTTGAACTTCTTCCTCGGTCTTAGTTTCAATATACTCAGCTATGGACTTGATATCCAGCATGTCAAACTTTCTGATAGCTTTCACAAATTTTTAATACTCTTTTATGGTCCAATTATGAAAACCTGTACTCAATAACTCTTTTAAAGAATTAAGCTCTTCATCAGTGACCAATTCTCTCTAGTTAATTTTTTCTTTGAGGTAGGCAATCTATTTTACAATACATTAAAATAGATTAAGTTTTAAAAAGATAACTTTTCATTGATTCCTTAATGAGATCATATTCTTAATAGAACTGGAAGTCATACACAGCTGCAAGCATAGTAAGCTTTTGCTTTTTTGGAGGCAACACATAATCAGGATCTCTCGTACCCTTCTTTTGATTATCCAAATTGTACATAGCAGGTTGGTCTTAATATTTTTGCATTGCAGCATATCTCCTTTGCCTGTTATATAACCCTTCTGTATCTGTTAAATGTTTCTAAGCATCAAATATCTTTTTCTATTGCTCCAATTTCCAAATCTCTTAAAACTTTCCCTTTTCTGCTCTGTAATCGACGTCTTGAAATTACAAAAGGTCAGTTCGGTTGTATGAGAAATCGAAGCTATTTGAAATCTAATCAGCTTGCTTTTCAGCATTTTCCTTTAGTTGTCTAGCGACTTAAACTCCCTCTTCTATAAGTTTATCTATATCGATTTCTTCCTCTTGGAAAGCTTACTACTTTTGCTAAAGGATCAGAGCAGCACCAGCGAGAAGAATCTTTTCATACTCATTAATATAAAATTGATATTAAGTTCTCATCTTTGCTCAAGTTACTTGAGATAGAGGCAGTTTTTCCTTGCTGAATGATAACTTAATCCAGCTTGAGTTTAATAGCTTATCTCTCAATGATCTTTTCTTCAATTGAAGGCTTAGTGATCAATCGATAGATGAAAACGTCCTTTTTCTAACCGATACGATAAGCTCTGTCCATAGCTTGAAGATCAACTTGAGGATTCCAGTCAGAGTCATAAATTACCACATGATTTGCTGACATTAAGTTGAGACCAAGACCACCAGCCTTTGTTGAAAGCAAGAATATGAATAACTCTGAATTAGGTGCTGTAAATTCAGTGATCATTCTTTCTCTTTCTTCTAGATCAGTGGTACCATCAAGTCTGCAGAATTGGAAACTTTATAAATTTAATATAAAACCTCTCATTAAGCAATAGTCTTCAATGATATCTAAGACTGAGGTAAATTATGAAAAAATCAAGACTTATTCTTTTTGTGAGGATATTTTCTTAAGAAGCTTATCTAAGAATCTCATCTTTCCACAATTGTCAACAATTCTTAATTTATAGGCACTTAATAATTTTTTATAATAATTAATTTTATATGAATGTGTTCACCGTATTCTTCAGCTCCCTCAGGTTCTATCCCATCAAAAAGGTATGGATGATTACATGCTTTTCTTAGTTGCATGAGTAAATTGAAGTAGGTTTTCACAGTGGTATTTTTATTATTGAAAATGCTGGTGGTCTTTAAGAGTTGTTCATATAACTCCAATTACATCTTAGTCATATTGATTTTCACATTTATCTCAATTTTGTCTGGAAGTTTGACTTCTAAATCTTTCTTGACTCTTCTCAACAAAAATGGCCTCAAAATCTTGTGAAGTTTCTAAATGGAATCTATAGTCATCTTCTGTCCCACACTTGGATCTTCAATACAAAACCAGTCATTAAAGTCATCCTCTGAACCGAAAATTTCAGGCATTAAGTAGTTGAGTATTCCAAACAACTCTCTTAAGTTATTTTGTAGTGGAGTTCCAGTCATTAATATCCTATTTCTACAAGAAAGCTTTCTTGAGGTTAGACTGATTTTGGCATCAATGTTTTTGAGCTTGTGAGCTTCATCGTAAACTTAATAGTGCCAGTCATACTTTTGTAAAGCTCCTGAGCAAATGTTCACACCTTCATAGGTTGTCACACAGACATAAAATTATAAAAGTGATTTAAAGTGTTTAACATTGAATGTACCAGGTTACATTTACTCTTTCAGGATTTCCTTTCTGTGTTCCATAGTGGGGATGAGGTTCACTACTTTCAAGAAAGGAGCCCATTTCTCGAACTCTTTCATCCAATTACTGATTTAACAAATTATTTCATTTACTTGATAAATATTGTGGTTTATACATACTATTGATTGTTGACTTGGGAGTAATAATCAAGTGAGGTCCCTAAACCTTTTTGTACTGATAGAGGTACACCATCATAGAGATTGCTTGGATGGTTTTACCCAAACCCTAAAAGTAAGTCAAATTTACTGAAATTTTATAAATATTAATATATTGGTGGAATGAATATTATGTTAAATTGAATTTCTTTATTGAATAAAGTAACGTATATAGCAATTTAATTTAAATTTAACTTTAATTTATATAAGTTAATTTTATTTTTATGATATTAGTTCAATTAAAATTGATAAAAATCATAAAAGTAAAATATAAAAGTAAGAATATTTTTAGTTGAATTACTATATACCTATGTTGTAAAATAATGGGAGCAATTAAAAAAAAATTTATTTAATTCTAGATGTCAATGAATATAATTCAATTAATAATAAATCTAGAAAAATTTGAAAATTGTATATTTTATTTTCCAAAATACTTATTATTTTAGCAATTATTAGTTATAATCCATATATCTAATAAAAGATTCTTTCATACTTCAATCAAGGGGATCATTCATGCCAGTTAATCTTCCTCTTCCTCTTCGAGATTCATATTCCTTATACTCTTCTCTCATTCTTTGCTCTCTTGCCCCAATAGGCACTCTTGTGACTCTCCTAACAGCCGCTTCCTATCCTCGACCTCGTTATCCATAATAACCTATTGCGAATCGACCTCTATTCATCATCTATCGTTGATAAAACTCTTATCTTCTTGCTTAAGTTAACCTGTTCCTGCCTCCTCTGAATCCCATCATCATACCTCTTTAACCACCTCGGCCGCCTCTCATTGGAAAACCACCTCTTCCTCTAAATCCTTCACGGCCTCTTCGGAAACCTTCCATTCTTTCTTAAGCCTACTCTGCACCTTCGTCAGGGTTTTCAAGTGGGTTGCCTCTTAACTCTCCATTTCCTCTATACCCAAAACCAGGGTAAGCTATAT